>LCTX01000185.1:0-15119 GCA_002233555.1 Limonomyces culmigenus | reverse complement strand
TAGCTCATATTCTTGATAGGGACCATCAAACAAGCTCAGCTTGCTGCTATCACTCATAACCGTACCACCGTCGCTCGTTTGACGGCCTACGCCCAACTTCTTGGTCAGTGGTCATCGCCGTTTCCGCAATGTGACACTGATCACTCTATTCCCATCCAGGGTCTCGTGCCGAGAATTTCGATCTGTTCCTGGCCGAGAGCTCAAAGGAGATACAGTCTCTCCAGGATTAGGTCGTCATGACGTCGGCCCGATTTCTCTGGTCTTCGGCGGTTTGCAACCGTTCGTACTATGGTTCATCATGGGTCCTCGCGTCTCACATGGTTATGAAGTGTACAAAGTTCACTGCTTGAAAGTTCAGACACAACCGATCAATCCCGACCAGCCGCAACCACAACCACAAGCATGCCACAAACGCTCGTGTAGCCTCTTCTCCCCCACGTATATGAAGTGTGGAGGTATATCAGTCGGCTCGTGTCTTGGCCATAAGTCTTGCTGCACCACCGACGCCTCGCTACACATACCAGTACGCCCTGGTCTCACTGTTGTTTGTCTCATGTCTTGCGTCCTGACCATCGACCATGTTTTAGCAGCCCGATCCTGATAAAAACCCCGTGCGGTAATCCAGATGTCTCATTCGTCGCCCCATCTTCCTTTCAGCCCCTTCTCAAGCATGGCCATCTCCACCAAGTCGAGTCGTGTCTCCACCAAACTCTGGAGTACAGCTACGCTCATGCGGCCACGACCCTTTCGAAGAGCTCGCAACGTCATCCGCCGAGCGTTCTCAATGAGCTCGGTCAAAACCCGAGTTCCAGCTCCTCCGCACTAGAAGGTGAACTCGCGGTCTGGGAGGAGAACAACGCCATCCATTACGTGGACCACCTCGAGAGTGGTGACATTGTCCGACAAACTACTCCCACGCGGTGCGCCCGTATGGACCAGCTTTACGGAGACAAGATCATGTCGATCGACCAAATGCTTGCGATCGAAGCCGAGGTACACCATCGTCTGGCAGCCCTTCCGACTGGACTACCTCTTCCTCCTCGTCACTATCGCAGACACTACCGACGATCTTCCTATGTCGATGACATTCATCTCCCGAAGGACCGTAAACACTGCAACTCCTCGGCTGGTGTACGACTGTGAACTTGTGTTGCGAACATTCTCGACTTTGGAGCCCCGTGGTGGCACAGGTCGGAGTCGGTCAACGCAACATTTCTGAAACCAATTAGAATAGATTGAGATTATCCATGTACCCTAATCTGCAGATATCGTAATCGTGTAAGAGCGAACACTTAGACTCCGAACACCAGACCAAGAGCCCGCAACAACCCATCCGTCGTTCGAACTATAGCACTGACGATCCCATCTGGGCGAACTACCACTGCATGTATACCGTTCGCAACCTCGTAGAACTGCGCCGCTTGACCCTTGACATCCAGGACACTGACGTCGCCCAGAGCCTCGATCGGTCCGGACGGGTACTGCTGAAAGACAAGGAGGGTGATGCAGGTTCCTTCCGGCTGCCGGTGAATGACGTTGACGTAACCACAGACCTCGTCTAGGGTGGCGTCTTTCGCAACGAACACGAGCACGGTGTGCTTAGCGGGGTCGAAGAGTTCGAAGAGCTCCATCGACTGCTTCCCCTCGGTTGGCGCACGCAAGTCCCGCAGCTCCGTGGCGTTTGGAGCACGGTCGCCGGCCCACAGCCCTGGAGTGCCGACGTACGGGCTTTCCGGTGCTGCGGCACGTCCGCCCGAGCGACGTTCGTCGAAGACAACGGAGCTCCACTCGCAGTGGATAGTGAGCTGGCGGATGGCCGGCTCTCGCCAATACGCCATCACACGCGCCTGGTCGCCGCTTTGCATTGCGTCGAGGATAGCGTTGCTTCGCTGCAGCATCTCAACGATGACGGGGACACGCTCCTCCGAGTATGTCTGAAGGAGTCTAGGTGATGCGTTACCCTTCAGGACTAGAGCAAGCTTCCACGCAAGGTTGAACTGACACATATCTCAGCACAGGGAGACACCGGCTGAGAGGAAGAGCATACCGAGTCTTGCATGCTAGAGTTGAGGCCCTGACCTCCCGCGGGAGAGTGCGTGTGCCCGGCATCACCGGCCAGGAAGATACGCCCTTTCGAGAATGTGCTCGTCATACGAGTGGTGGATCTGCATGTACGTCAGTTAGTGCTAAGTCCTGAGTATCCGCTCGCGACCTCACCGATGCACAGTCAGGTAGTCCCAGTTGGAGAACCTAACATCCCTGCGGCCTGTCATCTCATAAAAGAATTGCTCGAACGCCTGGGGACTCTCCGCCAACCGGTCCTCGTCGTGAAGGTTTGCGCCCAGAAGAAAGAATGACCATCGGTTACTACCCACCCGAGTAGGAGCGCGAAGAGTGAACCTGAGAGTTCGTGAGTGGTTGGTGCAGCGTTCATCGGCTTGATCTACACGTACATGACTTGTGCGGGATCCCCGAATCTGTGTGAAACCTAAGCTCAAAGCGTGTGAGTCGAAGCCGTTAGTGAAGACTATGAAAGCTTACCTGATCCTCCAGACCAGTGATCACTGCGTCGCCGTAGATGATACCTTTGGTTTCGGAGCGTGCGCCTGGCATGAAGCCAATGTCGAGGGCCCGACGGACAGTGCTACGGCCGCCATCTGTACCGACGAGATACTGACAAGACGCGGTCTCCTTTGTGGGCTCGCCATCTAGCTGCTTCTGCAGAAGGACGCTGACGTGATCCTCGTCTTGCTCGAACCCAAGGACCTTTGTACCGAGCTCCACGAGCACGCCAAAGCGGGCTGAGAGGTGCCTCCGGAGGACGTCTTCGAGCGCATCCTGGTCGAAGAAAGTGAGGGTGGTCTGCGTCCAGGTAAGAAATCTTGCGTTGTAGCTTGTAAGAATACGCTTACGTATGGCGTATCAGGCGAGGGCGGAGGGCCAGATGCCGACGTAGGGAATGTTCTCGTAACCTCAGCGCCGCCAGGGAGCTTGTAGTCGCGCATCTCGAGAATGGGAATACGCTCAGCCATGACGTCATCGAGCACTTTCAAAGAGCGAAGGAGCTCAAGCGACCGAGGCTGGCACCGAACTTGTGAGCGACTGCATGTCATTGAGCGCGGATCGGATGCATACCGCTATCCCATAGCCCTTGGAGCCCACGCGATACTGAGGCTCAAGGTCGACAATCCGGACGCGAACTCCATTGATAGACAATGAGAGGGCAAGAATCAGCCCAGCTGGTCCAGCGCCAACCTATGATGTTGGTCAAATTCCGGATCAGGCTCGTATACCGTCAGACATCATCTCACAATCAAGACAGGAACGCTCGAAGTCATTGTTTCCACAAGATGTTGAAGATGTTTGTGAGTTGAAAGAGTGTGTTCTGAGCATCCCCCGTCGCACATCTCGCTCTTATATCCATGAACCTCTGAGTCGACGGGTACCGTGGCGTCAGCAAGCTGACGAGACCACGGCGCCGCCAATGGGTGACGCTTCATGGCAACGTCGGCTGTTGTCGATCAAAGACGGGGAGTCGGACAGTTTGGGCACCGACAGCAAGCGGCTCTGTAGCTAGGCACCCAAATAGCCTCGCAATAGCACCAAGAAGCGACCACTCCAAGCCACGAGAACCAGGGGTCATGAACATCATCCAGGAAGCCTCGATCTCCCATTCGATATCTGCTCTGTAGCAGACAGACAGTAGATCTCGACTCAGAGGTCCATCGTGGTTAGCAAGCCCCCCAGCAATGATGGCGAGAGAGAAACGTCGGGAGAAGTGGCTGTGCCCTTGACCTTGCCTCTCCTCCCGCCATGTCGTTTCTCCTGGGCACCACTGCCGGCGCGCTAGTAGCAGGAGGTGTGCGTGCGACGCATAAGAACCATATATCCTTCCGAACATATAACCTCTAGGTCTACTACGGATTCTCCAATCTCGTCAGCTCCCGAACGGTGCAACACCGGACCGAGTGCGTACAACCTACTTAGGCTTGAGATCATGATCCTGAACGCCGAGTTCTTAGCATGAAGGTCCTCTGCGCTCGCCTAGAGGGAGCTGACTCGATCCAGCCCGCCCCGCTGTCTGCTGCACTGCGTGTGCGCGAACGCCCGTTCCTTTCATCCATCCAACATTCGTGGAACGCGCACGTAGAGCAGCTGTTCCACACATCCTCAAACGCTGGAGACTCTCTAGCCGACTGGGGGAAGAGAACTCTGAACGACGTGGGCGCAAGGAAGGTTTGACCTGCCTCGGTATACACCAGACGTACACTCGTTCGAATAGACACTCCATATATATCCAATACCTCTGCCATGAACACTCTATCTCACACGAAGTGACAGCATATCATGCATTGATAGCAACATAACACCGACGAGTAGTGACGCTAGTGAAATATCACTTGAATCATCGTCCGTACCCTGACTGATACAGGTGTGAAGGTGGGCCGGGGGGCGGCGGTCCAGGATATGCGTTGTGAGGCTGGCCGTATTGAGGAGTTGGAGGCGGTGGTGGCATGCCATATTGCGGAGTCTGAGGTGGCGGCGCAGCTCCATATGGTGAATGGCTCGGAGGTGGAGGAGGGAAGCCGTGACCGTAGGCCGGCTGAGACGGCTGCTGCTGATAGTATTGCTGCTGCTGCTGCTGCTGCGGAGGTGGAGCGTACGACTGTGGTGTATGGGACGGCGGGGGCGCCGGCGGCGCTGACGGGGCCGATGGGAAAGAGCTGCCGAATATGCTCAAGTTGGCGTACGGGTCTTGAGGAGGTGCCGAGGGAGGCGGCGACATGGCTGAGTAGGAGGGCTGTATCGGCCGAGGGGGCGGTGGCGGAAGGAAGGAAGCAGGAGGAGGGGTAGAGTACTGCTGTGCGGGCGGATTTGGTGAAGATGCGTAGTGGCTGGGAGCATACGCGGACTGAGTAGGATTTGGCGGGGGCGTAGACCACTGGTTTGACGGCTGCGGAGGTATGGGTGGTGGTCCCATGTTACCGCCGCGGTTGAGGGACCCAAAAGAGGTATGCAAGCTGGAAACCCCTGGACTGGTCGGTGGAGGCGGTGGCTTGGCTGGGAGGGACGGCGCCGAGAAAGGTGCGTGGGAACCGCCCAGTCTCTGTTGTACGTCCAACTGACCGACAATCGAGTTCCGCTCAGAGTTTCTGGCGCCAACGAACGACTTGACGTTACGTGACAGCGAGTTCGACAACTCGGTCAACTCGGTGTAGAAGGCGAGGCCTTTCCTGTTCATTATGATCAGTCTGAGCAGAACGATGGATTCGAAGGACATGGACGTACGCAAGACCGTCACGGACTTCCATGTAGCCGTCCCGCGCACGAGAGAATCGGCGGACCGTGTCCTTCTTCCGTCGCTCCCTCTCCTCCCACTTCCTCGCACCAGGTCCCCGTCCAGCGAGGTCCTTCAGGCCTTTCCACAGTTGGGAGATCTCCTGCAAAGCTGTCTGCTGATGATGCACGCTCTGAGCCAAGCGCTGCTGATAAGGCCGAAACTTTTCTAGCTCAGCGGCGAAGAGAGTTGGCTCAACGCCACTGTTACGTCGGTTCAGGAGGAGGAGATGCGAGACGTCGTCGTTTTGGAGCTTGTCCTTGAGATCCTTCAAGACCTCGTGTCGCTCCCTCGCGATCTTGTCCAGTTTCGCGACCCGGTTCTCAATCTCAGATACGTACTGGCCGATGCGCCCGCGTTCTTGATCGCCGGTGTCGCTAGTCACGTCGAGATCGAGAAGGTTCTCCTGACCAGCCCCGCCTTCTGTAACTGCGCGGAACACGTCCTCCACTTGAGGTGAGAGGAGCAGTGCTATGTCGTTCCGGACATTGTTCCATAGCGTATAGACTTGCTGGTCAGACGCAGCTGCCGCGTCCAGCGTAGTGAGGTGTGACTTGAGGTCCTGGCGCCACGTCTTCGTGTGCGATCCAGAGGGATCCTGCGTCCAGAGGTGCTCGTACTTGACCCGCATGGATTCGCACTCGCGGGACTCTGTGTCCAGCTCACGAGTGGCGTCGTTCAAGATCTTCTTGACTGCACTCTTGAGCGCATCCAATCGTTCGATGAGAGGGGCGACACCCTCGCGTTCCTCCATGACCGAAATGTCCTGCTTCCAACGCCTCACGTCGACTGGGACCTCTTCCTCCCCTTCGACGCCGCCTTCCGCAATGGCCTTGTAGCGGCTCAAGCCGTCCTTGACGCCAGACGCGTCGAGCGCACTACGAGCTTCGACATCGGCGGTGTCGGCCTTCTCCACCTCCCCGCGGATGAGCTTGGCCTTCTCCTCACTGTACACGCTTGCACTCTCGTGGACGCTGAGGGGGACCAGACGGATGAACATGTCCATCCCGATGACCTTCTGCACCTCGGGTGTGCCGTACACGTCTTGGATCGGGATGGCCGCAACGAGGCTGGCTCCTGCCTTGTCCACGACCGGGAGTATTTCCGGCTGGGGCAGCACCGCGTTGTAGATCATATCGTTGTCCCGCTTCGCCTCGGCATGTCGCTCGGTGCAGATCGCGAGCTGCGCCTTGGTGAGGTCTGTGAGGCACATGCCGGCGTCCGCAGGTAGGTTTGGCGACATCGAGCTGACGTTGAGCGAAGAGTTGTCCGAGAGCTTCCATGCATCCTTGGCCGCCTTCTCCGCGAGTTGAAAACGCACCAGGGCTTCGCCGTGCTTCCCAGCAGCATCGTCTGCGAGCCCGCGGTGGTACTGGGTGACAGAAGCAAAGTGATTCGACTTGATCTGGAGGAGGAGGACCCAGTTCCGCTCAAAGATGCCTTTGCCCATGAACTCTTTGACCTCCTCCGTCACCGTGGTGTACAGGTGCGCGACCTGGGCTGCGATCTTCGAGACGAGCGCGTCTCCCTTCTTCTCGTTCTTGCACTTCTCGAGAAAGACCTCGGTCGCTTGAGCTTGAATGACGCCCACAAGGAACTTGACGACTTCTCGTGAGAGGTCCGTCGACGGCGCATGGAGGAAGTTGTCGTTGATGTACTGGAGCATGCCCGAGCAGGAGCGGAGGTAGTAGAACGCTCGTTTCAAGCCCTCGGGATCGGAACGACTCTGCTGCGCCGCAATGTTGGAGTGTGTCGCGGCGATCTGGAAGATAATGGACGCCTTCTCGAACGCGATGGACGTTTGCGTGGTGAGCTTGGAGGTGAAGGCATCGCGCCAGGGAAAATTCACGCGAATCTCAGGAAAGCGGAGCTCGAGCAGCTCGAGTTGTCCAAAGTACTTGTATAGTAGATCTCGGGCTAGTACGTCACTAGTCAGCTATGCTCCAGAATGAGACGCGCAAAAGTACGCACCTGTGAGTTCACTCCCCGCGCCCTTGACAGCATCCTGACGGCACCGTTGAAGATTCGCACACTCCGTCGAGTAATTGTCGGGGCTCTCGCCGTAGGACTGTGCGATGAGCGAGCGGATGGGCCCGGTCCAGTCGACGTCGTCTGTGCTCTTCTTCGGAATGGATATCAACGGCGATTGTGCATGTGTGGACATGGTAGCACGAGTAGACTCCGGCAGGCCCGATGGTGGGCTGCGAGAGAGACGTCAAGGATAAGCAGACCTGTGCGCAGCCGCAGTGAGTGAGCGAGCGGGGTCGAGCGTCGTTGCCTATAGGCGCCCGATTACGCGCCCTTCCCCTCCTCGCCAACTCCTCCAACCACGCGAGACCTCTCATGCACACCTGGTCGGGATGCGAAGGCTACCTGGCTCTTTTACTCTTATAGACTTGTCCTTGATGAAGTCGATAATACTCTGTCTGTCAATGGGGAGTCCGAAGCAGATAACACTTGCTGTGCACGTCTGATGGAACGAACATATCGCCCATGCACCGCAGATATGACGCATGCTGCACATGTGCAGCATTCATGAATGCTATTCCGTGTGTCAATCTCGACTGCGTCTCATGAGCACAGCCTTCCCTTGTACTTATAGCTGGATGGCGCCCGACCTTGACATACGAACCCCGCTTGAGCGCTCTCCTCCACTATGGATTCGGAGCCGCACGATATCACGTACTTGATTTCAGTCTCCTCTGTGATCGAACTAAATCAATACAACGCTGTCTAGCTTGGGTGCAATTTTCGTGGGCGTTCTGATATCTGCCTGGTAAGTTGCTCGCTCATGTGGAACGCTCACGGCAAATAACAAATGCTTCTAGTCTCTGGGCAGGTTAGACCGCGACTCCTGTGATTACGATAGACGTACACTGACTCGAATACAGTATCGTGTGCTCAAATATGGCACTATTTCACTGCGCACCCAGTTTCCGACCGCAGTTATCAGAAGGCTACTGTTCTTGGGGTGTGTATCCTGAATACCGTACACCAAGGCCTAATCACTCAAGCTCGTATGTGCACTCATCGTTCCTGTGTATCGGAGCTGATGCTGAGTCTCCACAGTATATCACTACACTGTCTCGGTCCCTGATACTATTCAAGCTATGGATCAAGTTGAACTGTGAGCTTGATCTGCACGCGGCACTGCTAACCACTGATCATTCATCAGATCCCTTCGGGTAAGTGAAGCGGCACTGAGCTCACACAAGAATCGTCTTATCGCATTTTACAGATACAAACTCCCGTCCAAGCGTTCACAGCTGTTCTTGTACAAGCGTGCGTCATCTTTCAATCTGATGTCAATCTACCTGATGGATGTTATAGCTTCTTCGCGCAGCGCATCTATAGACGTACGTCTGTTTGGCGGACCGCGAACAAAGCGTTTGCCACACTAAGTCGTCACAGTAAGCCAGAGAAACAAGTATCTAACTTCGGCAGCGGTAAGGATCTATCCTCATCATGTATGCGACACCGAGGGCTTAGTCACCACACAGGTGATCGTGATTGTCATACAGTCTGGTGAGTCACGGCGAGGAGGTCGTGTCGCTGGCGACAGAATCCATGTTGATGCCGTAAGTAGCTCTTATTGCTGGTAAGCCACTCAAACCTTCCCTTATGCGTGTTGACCTGACTTTGTGCACGTAGTGAATGTTGCAGCGAAGTGAATGATGCCTCGAAGACGTGAACACTGGCTGACATATCTGGTAGTATCGACGTCTTCACCTTTGACGATCTCAAACGCCGCAATCATGTGGTCACGCCAGTGACTGTGTGTGCAGCAGTCGCCACAGACCTCTTTCTATCGATCACGATGTGCATCCTCATCCGCGGGAAGAAACCCGGGCTTGAGAGGTACGTGATGACGCTGTGCCGTTACATTGCTCTCACCTTGAGCGTCGGGTAGATCTGAGATGCTTGCTTCCACTCGCAATACAATCGATCGGCTGGTACGCAACCATGGTTTCCAACCGTACTTCCCTTCCGCCTGAGCTCACGATCCAGGTTTTGCTGTGGCTGGGCAGCGGACTCGCGACGAGGTTCGCAAACAATCCGCTGTACTCCGCTATCCTCTGAAAGAAAACACTAGCGTTTGCGTGCTCATCCTACTTGGCACGGTACGGTACCGCTTATCGACCGCGTCCACGATGCTCACAATCAAAAAGTTCCTCGCATCAAAGATATTCGTCTGGCTCGCCCTCTACTTCATTGCGGGACGAAGTCAGTACTAGGGATATACGTGATAACCTAACCTGACCTGCGAGCAGTTTATGTGAACTGTCTACTGGTCAACCTCAACATCAGAGCGGCCTTGAAGCACCAGCTCACAGAGAGACGCTCGTACTCAGTCCATCTGGAGCTCACTCAAGCAAGCCAACGGCTGCATGTCAAGTCTCCAACCTCTCCTACCTCGCCGAAGATTGCCAAAGGACACGAAGTATAGAGGGAAGGCCCTACCTGTGAGAAGCACCTATGTATTGACCAATCTCATGCTACCCGCGTTGTGTTCGCTCTTGCGGAATCACACCAGGGTCACCCATATACGGGCCCGTCAGACGCCACAAGCATGAAAATACCGCAGACACACTGAGAGCATCACTTATGCACACACCAAGTCTTGTTGTGTAGGCCGAGGATCGTTGGAGGAAACGAGTGGACGGCATTACCGGCTGGTCGCTTTGACCGCCCGCGATCAGTGCTTAGTACATCCACCTTCCAAGGCCGCCCGAGAGCGCCCGCGGGCCCATAAAGCAACGGCGGCTTGCACGTCTGCCTACCCACAACCCCACAGCCTCCATCATGGCCCTCAAGCTCTACGGCTTCCCAATGTCGACGTACACACAGAAGGTCCTGCTGACTCTTTTACTACTTCTCGAAGCCTCACTTCCGAGAACACGGAGAGAGCCAGGTCAAGGGAGGAAGAGAACAAGGCGTCGCGGAGCGCAACTTGATCTTCAGTGAGTCACACGCAAATAAGGACTACAACAACATTTGGTTTGATTGTAAGGCACACGGTACATGTGCAAGCAAGAGTGGGTGACAGACGCTATGGCTACAGTGTGGAAGACGAACGAAGCAGAGTAATGGATACAGCAGGGGGTATACCGCAGAAGTGCGGGGCAAGGCGGGTCCGGAGTAGCCGCGCCAGGCGGCGGGGGCATAGCGTATAGGATCGTGGGCGAGCCAAAAGGGGGCGGGGGGCTCAGCGGCGCGCGATCGCGTTCATCGCACCAAGCGCGGCCTCCCACGCAAGATCAAGCGCATCCCAGAGCTCAGCATCATCGACGCCGAGCGCACACGCGTTCCGCCAGAGGCCATTCACGCGCTTCGCGATCGCCATGAGCCGGCCCGCGTCGTTGCCCGCGGCGGCGAGGAGCGCGTGCGCAAGCGCGCCCGCGCGCCTTGCCGGGTCGGACGCGCCGGCTGCGGGGATCGCGAGGCACAGCGCGGCCGCAAGCAACGCGCGGGGCGAGCGCGTGTACAGGTAGGCGTGCAGCGCCGCGAACGTCTCCGCGCTCGGCACCGTGATCGGGACTACTGGGGCGGAGCCCGCGCGGGCGCGGGGCAGTGCGGGGAGGAGCGCGCAGGACGCGAGGAGCAGCAGGCTGTGCGTGGGGAAGAGCGACACCGTCGCGGGCCCGCCGGACTTGGAGGCGGACGCGACGGCGAGGACGTGCGTCGGCGCGGCGGACGAGGATGGGAGCGCGATGCACGGCGGGAGCGAGGCGCGCGCGGCGGTGCTGGGGATGTGCGGCGCGAGGGCTTGGATCGCGGCGAGCATGCTGTGCGCTTCGTCAGCAACGGTCGCTCGGCGGCAGGGGCAGGAAGACTCACGCAGGCGCCTGTTGGGCGAGGCCGGCGCGGATGTACTCGAGGGGCACGTCCGCAAGCTCGGGGCTCTGCTCCGCGATCGCGGCGCGCGAGGGCGCGGCCGGGCGCGGGCGCGCAAGCGTGCGCGGGAGCTGGACGAGCGCGGACGCGGGCGAGAGCGGCGAGTCGAAGAGCGCTGGTGACATTGGGCCGGAGGAAAACTCGAGCGGGGCGGGGCGGGGCGCGACCTGGAACATGGCGGGCGAGGCTGTTTTAACGGGGAGTTATAAGGGAGGATGAGGCGGTGCGGAGCGCGTCTGTGCGGCGGGGGGCTCGAACGGGGGTGGCGAAGGGGCGAAGGGAGGCGCTTGGCCGGGGGCGGTGAAGAGCAGGCGGGCGGGAGCAGGAGGGGGCGCGGTAGAGGAGGGGGGCGCCGTGTGGTGGGCTGACGGTGAGCCTGAGCGCGGGCGCTATGTACTGGGCTGGATCTGCAACCCGATTGGGCTGACGCTTAGCAGGACAAAAGCGGCAAGGCGGCGAAGCGCGCCTTCGCGCCTTGTCGCTTTGCGCGGAACAAAAACTCGCGTACCTTGCGAGTTTTTCAGTTGTCCCGCGGGGGGCACGAGGCCTGTTGTGTTTACGCGTGCGACAAAAGCTGATTTGTGAGACCTGGTGTGCGCGGCCGGCGGGGAAATCCATCCATGGCACACAAAAACGGGCGGAGAAGGACGGGGCATCGTGTCGAGGAAGAAGCTCAGGTACGTAACAGACGCAGTGAACCCGCGGAAGCATCCTTGTATTCTGCTGGAAGCCGTCATGCACATTGCGATTGGGCCTTTGTTCATTTGAACGCGTCGTTCGTGTCGTGAGGGCGTGGAATGAAACACAGAGAGAGGTGATCGCGGCAAGAGCAGAGAGTGAGCAGAGTCCAGAGCCAACGTCTCGAGGCATGGCGAAGCGCGCGAAGCTCGTCGGACCGGCGATCCGCGCCGCCGGCAGTTTCGCCGGGCGCCTCGTGGCCGCGCTGGTCAGGTGGCGCGCGCTCGTTGTCCAGAACCTTGACTCGGTTGCGTGTTTGACTCGTCTTGCCTTGCTCTACACAGTTCGACTCGAAAGTCACTCAAACTACACTGATTCCCGAACAAGAGGCTGGACTGCACATATAGTGCTTTTGTATAGACCACCTGTTTACTAGGCTAGTCACCAGCCGTTACTACTGGAACCTCCTACAACCACTTTCAGAATCACCCTCCCGTCTTTTTAGTCTATTTAAACGGTGCGGCTTTTCTAGGAACTACGCATGCATGCTGACATCGGACCGAAACGTGGTCGTAGGGACTGGCGCCGAGCCTACCTTGGATCTCGTCTTCTGGCCTTCCATCTGCTAGCAGTACACTGTCACCTCTGCCATCTTCGCTATGCATCGTCGTTTCGGCAACGCAGTCCTCTCTTCAAATCTCAGGCCTGTTCATACGTCCCGTGCGATTTTACACCATGCGTTATCACCGCACATTCGACCTTCTCGAGGGTCGGTAAGGCATGCACACGTTGCTCCGCAGAGCTCGCTCGTCTCTCGACTCGAACGAGGGCTTCCACCGGCACCATCAGGACGTCAGTCCCCAAGAGCACAAGCCGGAGCTCACCCTAATCATCATCTCAGCCATCCCCCCGTCGGGAAACGACAGCCTCAACACCCTGCGCTCCGTGGTATTAGCCCCAAAGGGTCACCCAGAGCGGGCGCAGCGCTGCATCAAGCTCCGCAACGCCCTCTGGGCCGAGTACGAGAAGAGCGGCGCCCGCACGCTGCTCGCGGAGGTCCTCGCGCTCGAGCGCGAGGTGTTCTGGCTGCTACCGCCCGGCGCGCCGGACCGCCTTCACGTCGCGGTAGCGCTGCTGATCTCGCTCGCGCACGCCCACGAGGCGGCGGCGGGCGATGAGCTCGCATACCTTGAGGAGGCCGTCCTCGTCGCCACGGATGCGCACGCACAGACGCCCGTGGGCCACCCCGAGCGTGGCAAGACGGGCGCGGATCTTGCAACCTTCCAAGGGGCGCTGTACGAGCGCACGGAGGACGACGCGCTCCTCACTGCGGTGATCGACAAGCGGCGCGAGGTGCTCGGCCTGTATGCGCTCGGCCACCCCGAGCATGCGGAGGCATGCGAGGAACTGGCGAACTTCCTCCTCGTGCGGTTCCGCCAGACACAGGACACGACGCTGCTCGCCGAGGTCATCACTCTGCGGAGAACGGTACTGAGTCTGCGCCCGTCCGGGCATCTCGAGCGGGCCGGCGCATGCCACGACCTCGCAATCCCTCTCACCTGGGCGTTCCACCGCGGCGGCGCGCGCACGCTGGTCGCCGAGGCCGTCGCGCTCTCGCGCGAGGCGCTCGCACTCCGGCCCACGGGGCATCCCGACCACGCGCTCGCGTGCCGGCAGCTGGCGGATGCACTGCAGTTCGCGCACGGGCCCAGGGGAATGTCCCTGGAGATCGACGCGTTGCGACGAGCGGCACTCGCGGCGCTCCCGCCGGGCCGCAGCGCGCGCGATGTGCTGTGCGAGAACCTTGCTATCACGGCGTTCAGGGACTACCGGGAGTCTGGAGAGCGTGCAAGGCTGGAGGAGGCGATCACCATGCAGCGCGGGGTTTTGGAGATGCGCCCGCCGGGGCACGACGAACGACCCGAGGCGTGCACGAACTTGGCGTTCTACCTCGGCAAGTGGATAGACCACACCGGCGATGCGAGCTCTCTGGACGAGGTGCTCGACCTGGAACGTGAAGCACTGAAGGCATGCCCAGCTTCACACCCGGAAAGAGCGATGCCATGCACAAACCTGGCCGTATCGCTCAAGAAGCGCTTCGGCTTTGACGAAGGCGAGGGCAAGGCTGATATGGCACTAATCCACGAAGCCATCTCGCTCGAACGCGAGGCGCTCGCGTTGCAGCCTCTCGGCCACCCAGACCACGCCAGGGCCTGCGAGAATCTCTCCCTCTCGCTCATCCGCTTGTATCCCTCTACGAATGACGCTGTACTCCTGGAAGAGTGCATCGTATTGCAGCGGACGGCTCTCGCGCTCCATCCTCCCGGTCACACGGACCGCGCATCGTCGATCAGATATCTTGTCAAGTCCCTCTTGGCCCTTGTGGATGAAGGCGACGAGGGCGCGCGGGCGGAGTGTGTACGCTTAGACAAGGAGGTCCTCCAGCTCTACCCGCCCGAACATCCGGAGCACTCGACAGCGTGCATCCGCCTCGCTAACACCCTCATGGTAGGCCACGAAGTAGACGGCGATCCAGCCGTACACGCCGAGGCCCTGCTGCTCGCACGCACCGCTCTTGAGCTGCGGGGAGACGACCACCCCGAACGGGTGGACGCGTGTCAGCTGTTGGCCGATATCTTGCGAGTGGTCATACGCGCGAGTTACAACGGGGCCTCCTTCGACGAGGCTGCTCGCATGTACAGGGAGGTGCTCCGCCTGCGGCCCACCACCGACCCTCACCGCACGGAGGCCTGCCAGAATCTTGCGCATCTCCTCTCCTCGTCCTGGGAGCAGGCCGACTCGCCGGACGGCGCGCTGCGCGAGGCGGCTGCGCTCCAGCGGGAGGTCCTCGCGCTCCAGCAGCCCGACGACCCCGAGCGCGCGGTCTCCTGCGTTCTTCTTGCCGGCATCCTTTCGCAGTGCGCCGACCGGCAGGGCCAGGGCACGATGCGTGAGGAGGCGCTCGCCGCTGCTCGGGACGGGCTGGCGAGCCAGAATCTGCCGCCCGATCTGCACGTCATCTGTCAAAGAGCGATTGCCGGGCTACTGCTGGAGTATGCCAAGGCCACAGGATCCGACCCTCAACTGGACGAGGCGATAGAGATCCAGCGGACGTTGCCCGCCGAAACGCCGGACGGGGATCCGGACCTTCCCGAGCTCCAAGCGAACCTGGCGGAAGGTCTCGAGGCTCGATTTGACCGGACGGGCG
>LCTX01000184.1:0-103904 GCA_002233555.1 Limonomyces culmigenus | reverse complement strand
GACAGATGAGACCAGGGGCTCTCATTGAAAAATTGTTCAGCAAGACATGTAGAAAGAACCGCTTCCTTGTCTGACATAGATAAGGGAATGTTATGTTCCAGCCTGTATTCTTTTGTTTTCTTGCTGAACGTTTGTTTATATGCTATGCTACTATACATTGCATCGAAGATCGCACTCAAAACACGACGGGAAAGCGCCTATACTGGCAGAACCACGAGGAAGCGGCCAGGTTCCTAGGAGCAGGAGGTTTGTTTGGCTCCGAAGCGCCGCCGACGCCACAGGTCGATTTCCCATGGCGCTGCCCACCTTCAGAGTGTTGAACTTGTCGTCAGCGGCCCGGCGTAAGCAGACCTTCCTTCCTCCCACCCTCGTTCTCACCTTCGATACACTTGTCTTCAGTCAGCATTCGCATTCGCATGATGTTCCTGGGACTCGGAGAAGCACATCTCATCCTGGATCGCTCGCTATCAAATGCATAGTGGTCCAGCCGCGAGCAACTCATGCCGATCTGGTCTTCGAGTGTGTTTCGGACAACAAGCCAAGCTGGACAGAGCCCAGCCTCGCTGGCCCAACCTAAGAGGTCCGAGACCAATTATGTTAGGCGTTGGCCACGAACAACAAGGACCAGAGGACTATTGTGGGCCGGCCGAGACCGGCCACTTCCAATGGACCATCTCATACCCCACCGCTCTTCTCGCTTGTCAGTATGCCCCTGAGCAACATGAGGACCGTCGAGTCTCTCGAGACTCGAAGTAGCCTCTTCGTGGACCTCCGAACCGGAGGTGAGTAAGCCAACCACGCGTCCCAATCCTCGTCTCACCTCGCGTGTTGTCTGCAGACCACCGGGATGGCCTCGATCGTTTCAAGGCACGCCGACATAAAAGATCGCCCGCACTCGACTGTTCGTGGTTGTTCGCACCCCACCACACTCTTTCCCGCTTCCGCCTCTGCTTACGTGCTGTGCACGTTCCCTTCCGCTCGTCTCCCTCATCCGCCTCTTCGACGTTTTCATCTACCACCACACTCCTTCCTCTCCCCACTAGTCTCCATCACTCGACATGCTTTCTGAAGCCTACGATTCTCAAGGGTCAGTGACAACTCTCGCTCCAGCGAGACGGTATACTGACCTGCACCGACAGTCTCTTCACCAACTTGGACGAGCAGATGTTCTCCGCCCTTCCTGGTACCGAGTTGCATGACATGTTTGACTTCAACACCGCTGGTGGCATGGCCACATCTGCCATACTGTGAGCATCTCCTCCAAGCTGAAAGCTGCGGCCGACGGACTAACATGATTCCTCAGCGACTTTTCAGGTCTGGAAACTCTGTTCAGCCCTCCTGCCTCGCTGCCCGCTTTCGACTACACGCTATCCAACTCTCCAGAGTGGCCAGCATCCGTGACGACGGTCAACTCCTGCGAACTGGTAGCTCCGCAACCGACCATGTTGCTCAGTCCCCTTTTCTTCGACACCCATGCTCTGACTTACGATGCTGCATCTTCGCCCTCGCCATCAATCCGGAGCTGGAACACCACCCCTTCGCTCTCTTCAACCACCTCCTTGTGCTCCCCTGGAGTGTGCAGTCCGATGCCCTCCATTGTCTCGGATAGCTCCTTCATTACCTGCAGTTCGCCTTCCCACGACTTGAACTTGAGCGAGTTCTCCCTGGATGCGTTCACTCCCTCCCTGCACAAGTTTGAGGGCGACCTCTTCATCCCCGCCCCGCACGCCTTCGGTACCCAGTGCGGGTGCGGGCGCGAGCACACCTGGGCCCACGGTGCCGTCAACCTCACCGACGACATCACCGCGCGGTCCGCGCGCCGGCTCCACACCGGCTGGTTCTGCCAGATGGCGCAGGACGGCCATCCCTGCGGTGCGGTCGTGCACGGCGGGCGCGCGGCGGTGACCGCGCACATCGTCCTCGAGCACGGCATCGCGATCGGGGGCGACGAGCTCCGGATGTGCCCCGTCCCGGACTGCGACAACCCGAACGCGCTCAAGGCGGCCTCGCTCCCCGCGCACATCAGCGACGTCCACGGCGGCCAGGGCTGGGCGCAGGCGAACGAGTGTTCGTACTGCCTCCAGATCCTCACCCGCAACTTCGGCGGCGAGGCCGGGGCCAGCCCCGATAAGCGGCACCCAGTTACCAAGTGTGCGGTGCAGCGCAAGGCCCTCCTCGCGTCGATTGCGGCCTACCAGCGCGATTCCTCCAACACGACGATCCACTTCCCGCCGCCTGCGAGGCCGCGCACCCAGAAGCTCAGGGGCCTTCCGAAGCAGCCGCGCGCACGCGCCTCTCGCCCGCGCGCTGACACAGTCAAGGCCAGCGCTCATCACATCAGCAACGTCAACGTTCAAGGGATCCCCGCGGAGGACTATCTCTTCGACCCCGTCGAGCCTACGCCTTGTGTAGAGCGCACGCCTTCGTACCACCACGATGTTCGTTTCAACCCCATAGGTGTGCGCCAAGCCTCCATCTTTGACAAGTACAGCTACTGGTCTTAGTTCGGTTCTCCACGCACTGCCTCTTGCTTGTATCATTAGCTCCCACTGTATTCGTACCATCTGCCTATCATATCCTACTATAATCTGTGCTTCTTCATGTAAGGGAGCAAGAGGAGGCCTGGAAGGGTTCAGCAGATGCGGGATGCTTGGTTATGTAGCAGGTCGACGATTTGTTCTCACGTACTTGTGGATTTGTCATACATCACTCGTCATAGATCACTTGCTGCAGACATCCACGTGAGCGAGCGATGACACAGCCACGTCGCCGCTCCTTTTCCTCATTCCACCAGCACGCTGCGATCGCCTCGTCAGAACCCTCACTGCCATGGCTTCTCTTGCAGATATCGATGTGGAGATCAAATCGCTGCTTGACGAGCTCGATCGAGTAAAGCTCAAACTCGTAGACGCTCGAAAGCGACGAAACGCGTTCGCACCCGTGTGCAAGCTACCTCCCGAACTGTTTGTGCACATCAGTGCGCTGTTGAAGGAGATGATCGTGGATAAAGTATTTGGAGGGAGTTGGCCTTGGATCCCGGCACCCACAGCCACTCTGGAATGGCTACCGGTGACAGCCGTTTCCAGGTACTTCCGCGATATATGCCTTTCTGAGCCGCATTTGTGGACAGCCATCCGCTTGGAGTGGAAGCCAGAAATAATCGAGATGCACAGCAATAGGTCTGGGGAGCAAGGCTTGAAGCTCATCTATAATAGTATGCGCTCTGCAAGCCCCGCAACGGGTCGTTTTCTTCATCAGCACGTACACTGCATCCGTTCCCTTGACATAAACACTATCCTTGGAGTTCTCACTCTCAACGAGACACACCCAGTTCTCCAAACGCTCCGCCTGGCCGCGGACAGGTACTTCGGCAGTCCCCTGAAACATACGTGGCTCGACAACCAAGCGCGTACGCTTGGAACGTTAGAGCTACATGGATTCTATCTGAGTCCATCACATGAATTTCCAGATTTCCTGTCACTTACTCGGTTGATCTTCACTGGGGCCATAGGACACGATGCTGCACTGGCCTTTATTAGCTGTCTCCACCACACGCCAATTGTCGAGGTACTCGTCTTCGACTCTCCTGAAGGATGTGCTCAGGAGTTTGAGCCCGTTCCATCTCTTCCCAATCTTCACGAGATCAGCATATATACCCCAGATGAATGCGCCGCCGCTTTGATACACGTACTTCCTGATCCCAGCTCACTATACTCGTTGAAGTTGTACGGGTTCATCAAAGAACAACCAGATCCCATCCATCTCGTCACCACGGAGAAAATATTTTCGGGCCTGGTGTCCTTTTGGAAACGAAAGACTGGGAATGCACAAATGCCCGTGGGACACATTCGTCACGTAGAAAGTGTTCAAGGAATACTCCTGACGTTCGACGCGTCAGAGCGTACTTCGTTTGGTTATGTCTCGGTTTGGCTCGAGTGTCTGGTGGAGCCTGAACAGTCATATCCCTTTCTCAGGTCTCAAATCAAGTCTCTGTATCTAGTAGACGTTAATTCGAGCAAGCTCCTGGGGGAACCGCTTGCCACTTGCCTGAACAATCTGCGTTTTGTCACCATCAACATTCCCGGGGATGCGTTCGAAGCCAGACTGCACTCCGACGGTACATCATCATATATGTCAGAGAGCGAGTATTTCAGGGATTGGTTCAGCCGCCACGGCCACTCCGTTGAGCAAGTCGACTTTGCCGACTGCTCTAGTGAATGGAAAGAGATGGGTGAGAGTCTACAGGAATGGTCTCCGTCTTTACGTTTGAGTTGGACGACCAGCGAGGAGGACGAAACATTCAGCGGCCGCAGTAAGAAACAACCAGTATTCACGTAGGATTGACTCGTGGAAGCATCTCTATTTTCCATCGGAGCATGACAAGCGTTGCGTAAAGTAAGAATCGTAGTAGCTCGTCAACCAGCACCGTCTAGTTCAGGATCGCATAGAGCACTTCAAACGACCGAGCTAGAAAGTTGTCAGTGAATTGTCTTACCCAAACGGACATGTACACTCACCGGATCTCAACCTTCGGCTCGACGTGAATCGACGCGTGGTTCGGGACGCCCATGATGCGGTGGTACGCGTTCAGGTTCTTGTGCAGCGTGAACTGGAACACGCTGACGCTGCCCTGGCGGGGGGCGATGACGGCGTATGCGAGGAAGAACACCCAGATGCGGTACCAGCGGTCGCCGTAAGCCTGGAGAACCTTGTCCTTGTTCGAGACCCAGTTCTTGTACCACCGGTAGATCGTCGCCGAGTAGTGGACGCCGAGCACGTCGATGTTCTTGACCTCGAAGCCAGCCGACTCGAGCTGACCGACGACCCAGCCGAGCGAGCACGAGGCGTCCGCGCCGGGGAAGACGTACTTGTTCATGAACAGACCCCTGCAATACCTCAGTTAGCATTTGCAGCCCGATGGAACGATAGCAAAAGGGCTGACCAGATGAGGTCCTCGAATTGCCAGTCTGGACGGATACCCGCAACCTGGAAAACGAAGATGCCGTCGTCGTCGAGGAGGTTGTAGACCTGCTTGAGGAACGCCTGGTAGCGCCGGATACCGACGTGCTCCGCCATCTCGAGCGAGACGATCTTCGTGAACGCGCCCTTGCCGTACGTGTTCGGAACCTCGCGGAAGTCCATGCACAAGATGCGGGCACGGTCGGCCACGCCGTTCTCCTGTGCACGGTCGGTCGCGAAAGCGGTCTGGTTGCGAGCGAGGGTGACGCCGGTGGCCGAGCAGCCGTAGTTCTTCGCGGCGTGGATGACCATCGTTCCCCAGCCACAGCCAATGTCGAGAAGGCGATCTACCAGAAAATGAGACGGATGTACATTCTACTTCACATGCTACTTACCATCGGGCTTGAGGTCGAGCTTCTCGCAAACGAGGGTCAGCTTGTTGTCCTGGAGCTCCTCGAGTGTCTCTTCGCGCTCGAGAGTGGTAACGACACCAGACGTGTAGACCATACGTGGACCAAGGAACCAGCTGTAGAAGTCATCGCCTCCTATAGATTCGTGAGAAATGGGTCGATGAAGCAGGATTGAGAGGTCACACACGGTCGTAGTGGTCGCGAACCTGGTCCTCGTCTTGCTTCTCCGTGTGGCGGATGACGTCCGGAATGAGGGTGAACAGAACGTACTTGAAGAGTTCGGGTGTGAAGTGGAAGGCGGCCCAGTCGTGACGCATCTCCAGGATGTCGAGGACGTCGCCTTCAGCCCATTTAGCACTCGTGCACAGAGCTCCGCACCACCATCAATCGCGTACCATTGAAATCAATCTTGCCCTCAAAGTAGTTGTCGTAGAAGACCTGCATGGGGATCTTCTCCTGGCCGTGGTACTTCTTCTTGAGCTCGGGGTCATTGATGGTGATGTACTCTTCGATGTTCTTCCCTGGGAGTGGCACCTTCAGGTTCTTCCGGCTGCCGATCTTGCTCATGACGGTCCAGTACGCGATCGTGATAGGCAGGCCACTGAGAAGTACGAGGAAGATGTACGTCTTGAAGCCGCCGCGGTTGAAGAGGGGGAGATAGCGCTTGAGCACGAACGGGACGCCGAGCACCAGCGCGCCGAGGTGGAGGTTGGAGAACTGCCCATTGCCCTCGGCCAAGCCCAGCACCGGCGCATTCTTGATCGCGGGGGTCGTCGTCGGTCGGACTAACGACATTTTCGAGACGGTCGACGCGGGAGGTGAACGTGTCAAGGTCGTGTCGAAAGTCCACGCGCGCTGGTCCCACAACTTTGTATGGGCTCACGCGGGTCCACCTCGTTCACCGCTGCTCTGATCTCGCTGCTCTTGCTGTTTCGAGATCTTTGGTCAAATACTAGAAATTTGTACAGTCTAGAGGTGTCCAGACGGGATTGAAGCCGTATCTACATCGTCCGGCGAAAGTCCCTTGAACCAGCGCTCCCCATCCCTGATCCGAACGTCGTTTATCGAGGAATGGCGACTGTACATCAGGCCCGAGTCCGCGAAGGTCCAGTCCTGTAGGCGCGTGTCAGATATAGGGCGTATCGGAAGACACCACGACGGACCTCGAGGCCATACGAGCGGTACCACTGGCCGTGACCGTCAGCCTGGTCATTCCACTCGTAAAAGAACTGGCAACGAGGTGAGGTATGATCGCGCCGCCGATCAATGGATCTCTTACCTGAACGGCGATCTTGTTCCCTTGGAACGCGAACAGCTCTTTCCGTAGGCTGGACCCAGTTCAGCATTTGTCGTCAACATGCACACGATCGACACACATGTAAAAATGCTCCCTCTGCCACTTCTTCGTCAAGAAGTCTTGCGCTGTCTCTCGGCCTTGGAAGAACTGGTCGCGATTACGCCAGACCGTGTCCTCTGTGTATGCCTTGACAATGTTCTCTTGATACTTTGTCAGTAAAACGACACTCGGTCGTGGGTGTAATCCTGAACGCACCTGGCTTCTTCGTGTTCCATAATTTTTGAGCTGCCTTGACCTTCCTAAACGTCCAGAGTAAGAGACAGTATTGATAACTGCAGTGAGATACGGACTGGGTAGCAGTCTCCTGCGTGAACGGAGGAACGGGAGGTCGGAGGTCGCTCGACATGGTGGTTGAGTGGAAGGATGTGCACCAGTATGACGGTCGAACTTGCGTAATATAACGAATCCGGTACCTGATTGTTCGTTAGCCCCGAGTCATTTTCTTACAGTGCTTAGAGAAGAGCATGTGACCGCGATCAGTAAGAGGCGCAGTCGCAGTGTAGGGGGCGCTCATCATGAAACATAGGGAGAAAATGCGATGCGTGAGTGGAATTGGGCCATAGTAGATGCATAAAGAACAACACGGACGATCCCTCGCCCCGGACAGCATGGCACAGCATGATCCCCTCTCCGTCTCCGGAGCGCAGCACCCGAGCAGAGCAGACGGACGAGGGTTTTACTTCTTCTTCGTCGTCGTCGCGCTGACCTCCTCTACGCGGAGACCTGCATACGGATATAAGAGATGGGCTGGTGTTACGGATACAAAGGACGCACCTGGCGGGAGCGAGTGCTTCAGCTTTTCCGCCTTCTCCGGGTCGTCGAGGGAGAGCGTGTAGAGGTAGCGCGTGCAGCGGACCTTGAACTTGGTCTTCACCTTGCCGCCCGGTACCCGCGGTGCGATCTTCTTGATGCGAGCCGCTACGACGATACCCGTCAGACCTCGGGCGGCAAAACTTCAAGTGCAAGCAGGACGGACCGGACGCATCCTTGCGCGTCGCGATCTCGATGAATTGCTTGATGTCGCGGACTTCCTTCGGCTAGCGTTTCACAGGCATGAGAGGCATGTTCATAACTCGACAGTACAGCAGTGCCCACCATCTTGAGGGCGCTGGGTCGGGTGGCGGGGGGAGGTGGAAAGGTGACCCCGGGTAGCCGCGAAGGAGGCGCTGTATAGGCTTACGTAAGTTATCCATGCTGAGACATGCTCTTCATCGTTATCTAACATCTCCGGAGTTTGGGTGCCGAGTGTGGTAAGAGGTGTTCATTTGCTTTGAAGAGAGTCTCAGAGTGTTAAATTAACGACTCGAAGGTCGAAATACCAGACAAGGTAGTCGCGCCAGCTGACACGTGACCGCGTTCGCTCTTGACTTTGACCAAGTCCGAGTTCACGCTTCCTCGTATCACCTCTACACGCGCGTGTACCCTGACGTCAACACTGTGGAACATAAAACATGAAGATCTCCACATCTGTATCCTAGCATGTTCGGAACGGACAAATCAAGTCCGGGCCGGGTGATCATGCTCGCGATGACGACATGAGCTAGCGCGGGCCAGATATAAGACGTGGATGGCATCGGGGACTCGCATCCCTGAATCTCTTCAGCTCTTTACGATACCTCACTTGTAAGATGGCCTGCGCCGCGAGTCATGCTCAAAGCTCACTCTGTGCGACAGAACGATCATGGCTCCCACTGGTGTCAAACTCCTCGATGGTACGCAGATCCCATGGGTTGCCTGGGGCAACGGCACTGGTACGGTATGTCACTAGTTACACTTCCAGCTAACCTTCGTATCCTTACATGACTTTAGGCGAAGAAGGACCCGGTGACCATGGGCAAGGTCGCTCTCCAGGCTGGCATCAGGTCTGTCTGTGTTGAATCCTAACTCGTCGTGTGCTGAATGCATCTGTAATCAGGCACATCGACACTGCTCAGCTTTACGGTACCGAGGCTCAGACTGGCGAGGTCATTAGCGCCGGCATCGCCTCGCGCGATGAAGTATACATTACATCCAAGCGTGCGTCTTGCTCAAAGATGTGCGCTGGGACGAATACTGACTCGTCTTTCTCAGTTTCCGAGAAGAGTGGCTTTCTCGGTACCGGGCCAGTTAAACCCGAAGAGGTCCGAGAGCTCGTCGCAGAAACGACGCGGAAGATTGGCACCGTCCCGGACCTCTTCTTGATCCACAACCGTCAGTTTCTCGTCACGGTCGGCTATGCCGTATCTGACCCTACTCAGCCTATGTGTCTGAGGAAGGCAAGCTCCTGGACACCTGGAAGGAGTTAGAAGCCTTGAAGGACGAGGGCAAGCTCAAGTCCATCGGTGTCTCGAACTTCCGTCCTAAGGACCTCGAGCTCATCCTTGGCTCATGCAAGCACAAGCCCGTGGTCAACCAGGCTCGTGGTGTACACCTCAGTTGACCGTTCGACTCTGATCCTCTCCTCAGCTCGAGTTTCACCCTTACCTTCTTACACACCTCGCCCCCGTTCTCGCCATCCAAGAAAAACACGGCATCGTTACCGAGTCTTACGGCCCTCTCACCCCTGTCATTCGCCACCCCACCGGCGGCCCCGTCCGTCCGATCCTCTCCCGCATTGCGCAACGCCTACATAAAGAGACCGGCAAGTCTGTCGATGACGCCTCCGTTCTACTGTTATGGATCAAGGTTAGACTTCTCACCGCAATCCTTCAGTCCATTTCTGACTGAACCGCAGGCTGTGGGCGCCGTCGCTGTCACCGCCAGCGGCAACCCAGAGAACATCAAGCAGATTGCGCTCGTGCAGAGCTTGCCGGATCTTACGTCGGCAGAGGTGGAGGAGATCTCTGCGGCCGGGAAGACGGTCCACTTCCGTCATTACGTGCGTGAACCATTATGCCCGTGGCTCCGAGGCCGTTCCACTCACCCCCGTAACAGACGGAACACATGGAGAACGACTTTCCGATCCCGTCCCACTTGCCGTCTCAGTAGACAGGCGTTGTACCAACATCAACAGCGGTGTACCTATATCAGTCAATCTATACTTGTAACCTGACTGAATGTGTATCGAGGGCACTTGGGAGTGTTCTCTACAGGCTTTCTTGGTCTCCATCACTGTGCGGGCTGGCGTCCAATCGAACGCTCGAGACCTTCTCCCGCTCTGTTCGCCAAGTAAGACTGCTCTTGCCCATCAGCATCAACGCCTCAGCTCCACGAAGACTGCACTGAGCATGTGCAGAAATGCCTCCATCAATCGGGCATGGCACAGCGCTTCGAATGCTCACGCCACAACTCCTCTCGTTCTCTTTCCCTTTGCCTTCCAGCACCCCGAGCGTGTCAAACGCTCTCAGACACACCCACAAGAGTTGACAAATCTGACGGTAGAGCGGCGTGGAAGGGTCTGTGACTTATGGAATGTGATCCATTCACCGGCAAAGAGCGTGGACCGCCTCCTACCGCCTCGCGCACACCCGTCAAGAAAAGGATGAGATCTGTCACACGCACTGAGCTGGGCAGGAACGCTGTTCCGGCTCGATCAGCTGTTGACCCCGGCTGTTCCACACGATCACGTCGGGCGGCGCTTAGATGCGCGTGGTTCGGCGTTGCCATGCGAGGCGGGTCTGAGGCATTAAAAGGAGGGGTGCTTCCCCCCTCTGAACGCCATCTCTCCACTTCGCAGCCCACCCTTGCAACTTATCCTTTCGAGGCCGGGTTAGTGTCCTACTTTCTTCGCGCTCTCGACTGTGCGTATTGATCACAGTCGCCTTCTTTAGCCTCTCCTCCACCTTCTTCATCCCCACCTTCTTCAGCGACTTTCAATCACCATGCGCTTCTCCGCCGCTATTGCTGCTGCCGCCGTCCTCGCCAGCTCCGTTACTGCCTCTGAGGTTATTGACGTCCTCGTCGGCTTCAACGGCACCCTGACCTTCTGGCCGAACAATGTCACCGCCAACGTGGGTGACATGCTCAACTTCCAGTTCCAGACCAAGAACCAGTACGCAATCCCTTCTCGACATGCCCTAGCTTCATTACTGATGATCTCTCCAGCACTTTGACGCAGTCAACGTTCAAGACTCCTTGTGCGGCGATGGGGAACGGCTCGATCGACACCGGATTCATGCCCGCTCCTCCCGTCGTGAAGGATATCCCCGCCAACTTCACCGTTATGGTCAACGACACCAAACCATTGTGGTTTTTCTGTAAGCAAGCGGACCATTGCCAGAAGGGCATGATCTTCTCCGTGAACCCGACCGCGAACGCTACCGCCCAGGCGTTCATGGATGCCGCCAAGGCCACGTTCGACCCGCTTGCCAACGGCACAACTTCCGGCAACGGCACAACCTCCGGCAATGGCACATCCACCAACGGCACGACCACCGGTGACAAGGGTTCCGGCAACGGTGCCTCCTCTGTCGCCTTCAGCACTGCGGGTGCCCTCGCCGTCGTCGGTGCGGCCTTTGGTCTCCTTCTCTGAGGGGTTGCGTGATCATGCATGGTTCTTTGCTTTCGCTCTATGGGATGTACACATGCTCGAGTGTAGAACACTCATTGCAATAATTTTGTGACCACTATCACCATTGTCTTGTGCGATGTTCTAACGTTGCCATACCTGCTCATGTAAGCGTTGTGGGCCGGGAATAGTGCGTCAATCGTTCAGCAATGGAGGAACAATTGACCGTCGCGCGCCGGTCTTCACGCAGACTATACGTAGTCGTGTAGTCTCAAGATAAAAAGCGCTCCCAGCTGCGCGATGTCAGGCTATTGAGACAAGGGATGGGTATAACGAGCACATAGTCGAGAATTATGGGCTAGTAACAGAATCTCAAGCTCTCGACTCGGTGTTTCAAGCATAGCTTGCAAAACAGATGGGGGACAGGAGGTAGAAATTAGGCGCCGGTAACGACGCGAATGTGTCATGTGACCGAGTCCTCTCGCGAAACTCTAATTTCTCAGCTCCCAAGCTTCCCACCTGCGACCATCTCGCACTCCACCCTAGTCACCTTCTGACCGTCCCACCTTCCAATCTTTCGGGATGAGTTACGTCGCTAAGGGCGAAAAGGAGTACGACGCGACGGGAGCGCCCGTCCCCGCGGCGAAGATCCACAAGATCCGCATCACCCTCACGAGCCGGAACGTGAAGAACCTGGAGAAGTGTACGTGGTAGACACTCTGTTGTGAAGATTGTAAAGTGCTGAACGAGCACCCACAGTCTCCAATGACCTCATTAACCGGGCCAAGGACAAGCAGCTTTTCGTCAAGGGCCCCGTTCGTCTCCCGACGAAGATCCTCAAGATCACTACCCGCAAGTCGGTGCGTCCCAAAGTTTCTCTTAGTTGATGCGCACATGTCTTAATCATCTCGCACAGCCTTGCGGTGAGGGTTCGAAGACTTGGGACCGTTACGAGCTCAAGATCCACAAGCGCCTGATCGACCTCCACTCCTCCAGCGAGATTGTGAAGCAGATCGTGCGTTCTTCATTCGTGCCTATTTTGTCTTCGCTGTTGCTCACGTCCATCTAGACCTCCATCTCGCTCGAGCCGGGTGTCGAGGTTGAGGTTACCATCTCCGCTTGAGTTCTTCTCCCGTGAGACGTGACACTTTGTATGTTGCGATGCTGTGCACTGCAATGTAACAATCCTCTGTGCGACCCTTACGAGTGACACACGTCCGAGTGCGACTATTATACGAGTGAGCCATACACCTTCTACAAACGCCCCATCTCTCGACTATATACGACTGGCAAGTCAAGCTGCTCTTACGTTTGGAGAGCGTGAGGAGCCCTTCGCAGAAATGTGGCATGGTCACTCCTGCGAGATGAGGTCGAGGTTACGAGCCAGATTCGACTGGGATAGATCCAGGTATCGAGCCACTGTCCGTCTCGTCGAGCCACTCGCATAGGCCGTTACGACCCCATGAGTATCAAGCGAGCCAGCAGCTCAGGGAGCCGTCTATTTCCAGTTGTCTCTTGGCACTTTGAAGGCCACGTCTGAGAGTGTTGGGGAACTGTATTCCACACATCAGAGGTCGATGCGCAGGAAGGATGGTGTTTGAGCATAGGAGAAACCTGTATTTGTACTTAGTCCCAAAGTGAGCGAATCATCCATGATCTGGTTCGTTGATACCTCCTTATGGAATGGTGCGGGTTGTACCAGAGTTCGGTGATGCTCAACGCGTTAAATCCATCCATCCTAATAGAACACAGCAAGATTCAAGTACATCCGTCATTGGCTGAGAATCGTCCGCACAAAGGACTCGTAGTTTACGTTTCCGTCCCTGCACAAAAAGCATCAGTTATGTGGGTCGCTCGACGAAGAGAACAGAGTATGACGCACGCTCCAACTTGCACACCCTTGAGGAGCTCGTCCACCTCCTCGTCCGTCATCTTCTCCCCAAGTTGCGTAAGCACGTAACGGAGCTCGCCGGCACCGATGAATCCATTGCCCTCCTTGTCGAAGACCTGGAATCCGCGGACGAACTCCTCTGAGACCAAAGTTAGTGACTGGATGGATGGAGCGGAGTGAGAGAAAGAAAGAGCTGCTGCCGAACGATCCACTTGGGGTGATGCACTTGGGGTACATCGCCAAAGGTGGTTGAAAGGAGGGCAACGAGGTCACTACTCACCGGCTGTGCCCGCCGGCTTGAAACCATCAGGCCTGTTGAGGATCGTCAAGAATGCCTTGTAGTCAACTATGCTATGTGATCAGTAGGTGTCTCACAAGCAGGACACAAGCCTTCACGCACCTTCACGAGGCGCGCCAGCTACAATCTCCGACACCTCGGCCTGCGTCGGGTTCTGTCCGAGCGCACGGAGAAGGTCTCCCAGCGTCTCACGCGGTACAGCACCGGTGCCCTTCTTGTCGAAGAGCGCGAAGGCCTCCTTGTACTCTATTCGCGTCGATGAGCCCAATGAGCCGAGGGCCAGAGCCAGGCCAGCTCAGGTGAATGTACCTGCGTTGTCACTCTATATTCACAATCAGATCTCCATTATAGTATCCGATTATGCAAGTCCCTCACCATAGTCAAAGAGTCAGGAGGGCGAGCTGGTCGGAGAGTGCAAAGGAGCGCATCTCGGGTGGCGGCCCAACCACAGATGATCACGTGTCTCGCATCGCTTTCTCATTTACTACGACGTTGGCCTACCAGATCTCTCTCTGTCTGAGGAGCATGTGTGCTCGATTCCGGAAGGGACAGATATTCACATCGTCTTGCTATCGGGGGTTGAGTTCAAAGCCCACGGCTCCCGTCAAATACATCGGCGACCTTCCCATTACAGTGTGCGCAATACACTGCCTCTGTCGCTCGACATCATCACACACTGCTCGGGTCCTCCCTATCGCAACTCACGACGACAAAGATGACGCACTGGTGTCATTGTGCATAGACTTTCTCATCAATCTATAGTCGACTGGTATCGGCATGTCACCTGCCACCTCTGCAGCTTCTGGGCACAGCCTACCACACATATACACTGCGACAGCTTCCAAAGCAACCTTCCTATAGAACAATGATTGTCTGGTCATGTGTCAGTCGTCAATTCGCATTATGCTGATGCCCTCGTCAAACCATCACCACCAGGCTGGATACCCGCGATCCTCCTCCTCATGTTATGATCAATTTCAAGCCGGACCGGATTTGAATAAGGCGAACAAACACGTGGATCACCGTTCTGCTCAGTGATCGGCACGAAGATCATTCCGAACCGGATCACACGCGTCTCCCTTGCTCGGTTGCCTTCCAGGAAACATCTTGCCAGGAACATTTTGAGCAGGAATTTCTCCTGCGGCTCTCGCTCGACAAACGAAAGTTTGACGCTGTGCTATGGGCGCCTCGTGCTGTACACTGCATGTCACATTCTGTCCGCAACCGATGCGATGTCCGCGGAATCGCGCTGCACACGACCCAGCCCACCGATTCAGTCTCCTACTCCATGAACCGCATTGACGACATTCGAATCAGTTGATCGCGAACCGCCCAAATTATCCCATCAAGAACCAGTGCAAGGCTAGTATTTATACCCCGGAGGCGCGGGGCGCGCGCTCTTCGTGCCCTGTCTTCTCCCTCTGGACTCGACTGTGACACGATGGAGAAAGACACTGAGCGCATCGACGAGGGCGTCGCCGCCCATATCGAGCGCAAAATGAACACCAGCGAGGTCAATGCTGCGGCGACCGCGACCGCAAAGGAGCAGAACATGACCGTCATGGATGCGTTCCGGCGCTACCCCAGGGCCGTCATGTTCTCCATCATCTTCTCAACGTGAGTCTACGCCTGTTTTACTTCACCTCGATCCAATACTAAGTGTACACACTCTCCAGGGCGGTCGTCATGGAGGGCTATGACCTAGTCATCATCGGCTCATTCTATGCCCAACCTCAGTTCAGCCAGCGTGTACGTAATGGCAGGTGTGCACCGCAAATGGCTGTGCTGACGTTTCTTTCATCCAGTTCGGTCACTTCGACCCAAAAAGCGGCAAGTACCAAGTGACTGCTCCCTGGCAGGCCGGCCTCTCCAATGCTTCTCAAGTCGGTTCGATCATCGGGCTGACTTTCAGCGGATACTTTACCGACCGCTTTGGCTACCGCAAGACGATGCTCGGCGCACTCTTCTTCATGTCCTGCTTCATCTTCCTCACCTTCTTTGCCACGTCGATTGAGATGCTGCTCGTCGGCGAGCTCCTCTGGTAAGTCGATATATGGAATCCTGCACGGTTGTCTGACGCCTTGCCTGCAGCGGCTTGCCCTGGGGTATCTTCCAGACTCTGACCATCGCGTTTGCGTCCGAGGTCTGCCCGGTCCCACTCCGGCCATTCCTCACCACCTACGTCGTAAGTCGTTTGTGAGACGCTGTGAGACACTTACTCACATCGGTGACGCAGAACCTGTGCTGGGTGATGGGCCAGTTCATCGCCTCGGGTGTTCTGCGTGGCTTCCTTGACGTCGCAGGTGAATACGCCTACCGCGGCCCATTCGCAATCCAGTGGATCTGGCCAGTGCCCATCGCCATCGGCGTGCTGCTGTCTCCCGAGAGCCCGTGGTGGCTCGTGCGCAAGGACCGTATCGAAGACGCTCGCGCGTCACTTCGCAAGTTCTGTGGCGCAGCTGAGACGGATGCGGAAATCGATAACACCATTGAGATGATGTGAGTCCAGCACCAGTCTCGATGGTGTATGCCCCGGCTGAATGAATGCTCAGCAAGTATACCAACGAGGTCGAGAAGGAGTACAATGCAGGAACTTCGTACGTCGACTGTTTCAAGGGCGTCAACCGTCGGCGGACAGAGATCACCTGCATCATCTGGATGACCCAGAACTGGTGCGGTAACAGTATTATGTCACAATCCACGTACGGCAAATTTGCGTCCATGTGTTGGAGTGCAATCCTGACGGCCCGTTTCAGGTACTTCTACATCCAGGCGGGGCTTGCGACAGCACGTGCGTTCGACATGTCGATGGTTGGCATCTATTCTGCCCATCTGTGATCATAGCTGATCGCACGTACATACAGGTTCAGTACAGTCTTGGTGCTATCGGCACCATCGGTAGTTGGTTCATCTTGCGCCGCGTCGGCCGCCGACAGCTCTACCTCAGTGGGATGTCCGTTATGACGCTCCTTCTCTGCATCATCGGTGGGCTCGGATTTGCGGACCCGCTCAACCACACCGACATCTCGTGGACAATCGGCTCACTGCTCATTGCTTTCATCTTCGTGTACGACTTCAGCGTCGGCCCGGTGTGCTACACAATCGTGTCGGAGATGTCGTCGACCCGTCTTCGCGCAAAGACGATCGTCCTGTCGCGCAACCTGTACAACATCATTGGCATTGTCGGCAACGTTATCAGTGAGTCTCTTTTGTGGATTTGATAGGGCACTACTGACGTGTGTATCTTAGCGCCCGACATGCTCAACCCAACTGCGTGGAACTGGGGAGCCAAGACCGGTCTCTTCTGGGTCGGCATGAACGTCCTCAACATGACTTACGCCTACTTCCGTCTCCCGGAGACACAAGGCCGGACATATTCCGAGATCGACCTTTTGTTCACCTCGGGTGTACCTGCACGACGCTTCGCCACTACCGAAGTGAAGAACTTCCCGGGGCACGAAGAGGACTTGGACGAGAAGGCACAGGTCCCCCAGCACATTCACTGATTCATTCATGCTTTCACTTTCTTGCTCGTATAATGATGATAAATTGATGTAGTAGTCATGGTGTGCAGAACATGATATCTGTACTACTTTCTTGACGTACGACACAAATATTGTGTTGCATCCTCCTGCAGAACTTGAATGTTAGCGGTATCTTGACTTTTCAGACACAGAGCATCTACGCCTGTTTTCGGCGCTCGGCGCTTAGCTTCCTCCATGAGTTTCCACGCCGTCGAGAAGCTATCATATCTGATCGTGGTTTCAAAACGCTACACGAAGATAAGGAGTCGACACAGCAACGTAGATCCGGCTCTCAATCGAGCCCCGTCGGCTTTAGACCCTCCAGATATTTGAACCATCCCTCAAACTCACTGCTCTTGGTATATGTACCCATCTCTTTGAGGAACGTCCTGGTCTTATCGATAAACTCCTTGACCTTGTCTGACGGGAGTGTCACCTGGTACCAACATTCCCAAGCGGTCAGCCTCAGTCTTGACAGCCTCAAGACGAAAACGTACAGTTCTTTTCGATGGTGTTGGCGCAGTGCAGCACTTCCTCGGTCTTGAGCTTGTTATTGCCGTTGTAACTTTGCGTGGTATAATGAGCAATGTTCGAAGATGATCAGAGATGTGAGCCTACGCATAGTCTGGATTGTGCGTCTTGACTCCCACCACCATTTCGTGCCACAGGGAGTGATCTTTGGTATTGTCCTTGGGCATGAGCTTGAACCAAAAGACGTGCTTGCCGTCGCCCTATAAAACGCTGCGCATTGGCATCTTTTCATACATGCACAAGATTGATCCAGTTACTGTGACGCATCCGAGGTTGTTCGCGTTCTCGACTGTACTGGGAGTAACCAGCACGCAGAACCACTGCCTGGAAGGATCGGTCATCTTCTCGACCTCCGCCTTGGATAGGTGTGCCGTCTGGTCGTCCGCTGGCTGGTGCTCCAGGACGTGGAGGGGTCCAAGGATATGACGCCACGTCTTCACTGCGTCGTTGGATGCGCCCACGAGATTTTGCAGTGCCTTCCCAAACTCCATGAACTGCGGACCAACATCCTCGTCGTTGAAGTACAAAGCGTGCCATTCATTGCCTAGAGGCCACAGGGTCAGTTATTGATGTCAAGCAAGATATCAGATGAGCTCACTCCCGCCTTGCTTGAGGCCGCCCTTCTCGTATTTGCTAAGAATTTCGTCCTCGAGCTCCTCGCCAATGTGAGGATCGCCTCCGACCTTGTACGTGAACGTGCTAACAAAGGCACTTCGTCAGGTCACTATATTCACCACAAGCAAAGTTCGTACGCGTAGGTAGGGGAGTCACTTGACCCCTTCACCCTGGGCAGACTCGACTTGTAGCCCTGCGCTCTTCTTCCGTGGCCAAAGAATTCGCCATCATTTGCATTCTTGGTGTCGCCAAACTTGATCCAGAACATATGCTTGAAGTCCTGTGCCGAGCATATATCAGCCCAATGGTCACGAGAACGACTGTAACGTATTACACATACCGTCTTCACGCGAGTGATTCCGGTGGGGATAGTGTTCCGGATGCGGATAAATGTGAAAGTATCCAAAGTGGCTTTCCTGCAAGTCATGTTCAGCATCGTTCGGGGCAGTGGGCATGGTGCTGACCATGTTGGAGTGGTGATATATGTCAACAAGTGAGAGGCCCGGAGAACTGCGGTTGGAAGGGGTTGAGAACCTCGATATCACCCACCGCGAGCCCTTACATACCTCATCTACTGCACATCGGAGGAGGGAAGGCCCGACTTGACATCGGAGGGGTTAGGTGCCGAGGCTGACATGCGCGCAAGCGAGATATGCTGGTTCATGCAGTGAGACGATATCTGCATCGCACGTTCGAAGGCGTGTAGCGCCGCCGTGGCAGGCAGTGGTCGCGCTAGAATATTCGGCCCTGCAAGCGCCCAACAGATGGGCGAATGGACGACCACGAGCATACGATGATGCGTAAAGTAGACGTGGGACGACAGAAGGTAAACGGCGTGCAAGGGCAGAACGAAGCAGCGCGAAGTCGCCGTTCGTGTATCCCGGCACCATGTCTACCGCCAAATCGGGAGCGTCCAAAACGAGACCATGTTTCGCGCGCGCTCGAGCTTGAAATGTAGCAGTGAACGGATGACATCTACACCCCACACTCAGAGGTGTGCGCTCCCGTCGTGATAGGCAATGGGGCATCTCTCTCTGTCCCATCTCTTCCGTCGCGACCAGCACATCGGCCCAACGATCAGATACGACCCTGAGTCCGACGCGCTCTCAGGCTCTGTGGATGATGGCGCATAGCACGCGCAGCAAGAGCGACGTTGACCGTCGAGAGCAAGAAGGAACGAGATCACGTGGACCCACCACTCGAAACAGACACCTTAAGCTGCGCGTTCGCCTTCTCTTGCAAGTTCACATTCTCTGATCACATATACATGCCCCCCTCGCCCACATCCCCCCTCCTCGTCCCAACCTTCCCCCTCCCCCCTCCCCTCCCTGTGTCGTCCCTCCACTCCAACGCCCCCTTCTCCTCGCCCAGCGCGCGCATCAACGCCGCTGACGCCCTCCGCATCATCCCCACATCCCACGTCTCCTCTTCCCCAAAGTCCGCGGTGTGCGTGATCGCCGCGGGCGGGGGCGGCGCGATGCGCGGCTCGGGCAGGAGAATCAGCGTCGCGGGCGTGCCGGCCAGAGACGCGAGCGCGAGGAAGGACGCGGACGTGCGCTGCAGGAGGTTCGGGGGCGCGAACGGCTCTATGCCCTCCTATCCTCCCCGTGAGCGATGGGGGTGGGCGAGGGGAGGGGGAGAAGCGTACGGGTGCAGGCGCGCCGGCGGCGAGGAAGCGCAGCGGCGCGTCTTGTGGCGCGATCGAGCTGGGTGAGATGTAGCCCGGCGCGGGGTACGCGTCCAGCAGCGCGATCCTGCGCTCTCATCAGCGTCTCTCTCTACACGGCGAAGGAAACGGGGGGCGGACGCACCGCGGGGCGCTGAAGGAACGCAGGACGAACGCGGCGTACGCGTGCATCGCGGGTGCGGGCAATCGCGCGGTCGTCTCGGAGATCAGCACGTTCGACGCTGTCCATTGTGGCGCGAAGAGCGCCCCGATCTGCCGCGCTGGTTAGTTGGGAAGGAGGGTAGCTAGCACGGAGGGAGGGAGGGGACCTGGATGTTGTCGGCGTAGACGCCCCCGGTCTGCTCGCCGAGCGCGGCGCCGCACGCCCACGCCCCGCCCGTCGCGAGCAGCAGAGGCGCGTGGGGCCGGGGCGCGCCCGCGATCTTGAAAGTGGGGGCTGCAGGGCGTGTAGAAGGCGCGTCGGCGTCGGCGTCCGAGTCCGAGTCGGACTCGTAGGCGTGCCGTGGGGGCGCGGAGTCTGCGAGCGGCTCGACGTTCTACGTGCGGCGTTGAGATCGTGTGTGAGTAGTGTAATAGACAGGGCGCGGACCATGATCGCGTGAGGGAAGGAGAGACGCGTCTAATCTTTCCTTGCTTTCGCGCCGCCATGTCCGCCGCGCTCGTGACGATCCGGCCCGCCCGCGTACCGCCCCCGCCTGCTGCCTGCTTGTGCCGCGCCGCGCTCACGCGCGTGCACAGGTGGGCGACCTGCCGGGGATGCAGGCGTGCAACCTGTCCGCGCTCCCGGAGAACTACAGCATGAAGTTCTACCTCTTCTATCTGCTGACCTGGCCGGCGGTGTCGTACGTCGCCGCGGACGGCGCGGGGCGCGTCGTCGGGTATATCCTCGGCAAGATGTGCGCGTGGTGCGATTGGGGGTGAGTGTGCGGGGCTGATGAAGCGCTGGCAGGGAGGACGAGCCGGACGAGCACGGCAAGAAGGCCGGCCTGCCGCACGGGCACGTCGTCTCCATCTCCGTCCTGCGCTCGTACCGCCGTCTCGGGCTCGCGCAGCGGCTCATGCGCCAGGCCCGTGCGTCCCCCTCCCCCTCGCCCCTCCGCGGAATCTGATCCCAGACAGAGGAGGCGATGCGCGGCGTCTACCGCGCGACGCACGTCACCCTGCACGTCCGCAAGAGCAACCGCGCGGCGCTCGGGCTGTACCGCGACGCGCTCGGCTTTGCCGTGCTCGAGGTCGAGAAAAAGTACTGTGCGTGCGCGCCGGCGTTTCTCCGCGCGCGCTGACAAGTGAGGACAGATGCGGACGGCGAGGATGCGTACGTGATGCGGCTGGACATGTAGTGTGCGAGATCTGTCGTAGTTTTCTTGTATGCACACCCACGGCTGGCGTTGCTCGTCCCGGGGCGCCGGCCCGGCCTGCCGCGCGCCCTCTAAAGTCGCCGTGCTCCGGCGTGTTGTTCTCTCTCTCCCTCTCTCTCACCATGGCCAGCGACCCGCGCCAGCGCGCCGCACTCGAGCAGCTGACCGCGCTCGCGCCCTCCGTCGACGCCGACGCCGCCGCGTCGCTGCTCGCGAGCGTCGACTGGGACGTCCAGGTCCGCGCATACACCCGCGAATAGATCATGCCGCTCACGCCAGCACAGCGCGCGGCCGAGCTCGTCTTCGACGGCGCGCCCTCGTCCTCGTCCTCGGCCTCCCGGATCGAGCAGCTTGAGATCGACGACTCTGAGGTAGCCCCACCTCCGCGCGTAGTACCATGGACAATCGGCGGCGCGCTGTACACGCTCCTCGCGCTCCCCTTCAACGTGCTCTCGTGGCTCCTGCGCCTCCTCCTCCCGCGCGCCCTGCGCCCGGGCGTGCGCGGCGCCCCCAACTTCTACCGCGCGCCGCAAGCGGGCGACCCCGCCGCCGCCGCGGACCGCTGGGTGCGCGCGCTGCAGGAGGAGCTCGGTGTCGATGCGGACACACCGAGCGGCCTGACGCACCGTCGCCCGGCGCGAAGCCTCCCGCCGTTCGTCGTCAGCGGGTACGACGCGTTCCTGAAGCGGTGTGCGGACGAGGCGCGCGTGGGGTGTGTGGTGCTCGTGTCGGACGAGCACGACGACGCGCCCGCGTTCAAGCGGTACCTCCTCCCCCTCACACCTATCCACGCACCGTCCTGACATGCCCGCCAGGAACACGCTCACAGACCCGGCGCTCGTGCGCCTCCTCTCTTCCTCGGACCTGCTCGTCTGGGGCGGCGACGTGCGCTCCCGCGACGCCTGGTCCGCCTCCGCCAAGCTCGGCGTGACGGGCTACCCGTGCGTCGCGTTCGTCGCGCTCCAGCCGCGCCGGCCCGCGCTCACCGTGCTCTCGCGGCACCACGCGCCGTCCGCGTCGGAGCTCGTGGGACACCTGCAGGACACGCTCCTGCCCCGCGTGCGCCCGTTCCTCGAGAAGACGCGCCGCGAGCGCGCGGCACGCGAGCGCGAGCGTGAGATCCGTGCGGAGCAGGAGCGCGCGGCGCAGGACGCAGCCGCCAAGGACGGCGCGCGCATCCGCGCCAAGATCGCAGAGGAGGAGGCCGCCGCGTCCGCCGCGCGCGCAGCCGAGGCCGCCGCGATCGAAGCCGCGCGCGCGGCGTCGCTCGCCGAGGCCCGGGCGGAGGAGCGCACGGCGTGGCGGCGCTACGCGCGTCGCGCGCTCGTCCCGCCCGAGGCGAAGGTGGGCGGCGCGCGCGGGGCGACGCGCGTCGTGCTGCGGCTGCCGGGCGGCGAGCGCGTCGTGCGCGTGTTCGGTCCGGGGGCGGACGTCGGGGCGCTCTACGCGCTCGCCGCGGCCGCGCTCCTGCCGGCCTCGCTCCCCGCGGCGGGCGACCCGGCGAGCCCGCCCGTGCCCGGAACGTTGGATGAGGCGGTTGCGCGCGCGGGTGGCGCGGATGCATTCTGGGGGTTCAGGCTCGCGAGCGCGTTTCCCCGTAGGGAGGTGGGGTATGCGGCCGGCAAGCGGCTCGAGAGTGTTGAGGGCGTGAGGGGCGGGGCGCAGCTTGTGGTGGAGCTGGTTGATGAGGGGGGACATGCGGAGGACGATGGGTATCATACGGAGAGCGACTAGGGGGAGGCTTGGACAGGCACACGCTCGTTTGGGGATGGACTCGGAATTTGGACTAACTCGCTACGCTCGTTTTTCTTGATTGGTTTGGTGGTGCTTAGTGTAGAGCTGTCCTTGGGACGAATAATGGAGCCTGGTTACTGCGGTCGCGTTGAATATGATCTGTAGAGCACGCTTGATATGCCCGATCTTGCCATTCGAAGGGGCAGAGAGTACTGCCAAAGTATGTACAAGCTAAGCTAGGACATGGAATGGGTTTCTGCGCACGTTGAGCTCGGAAAGCGATCTTCCTCAGTAGAAGATGCTGGTGATGTGATACAGTCGTTGTCGGCGATTGACGACCCCTCCTTCGATCCGCTCAGTGACCTGGACTGACCATGATCACTCGCGAGACTTGGAGATTGGGTCTCTGCAACCTGTGTCGCGCTGGGCCTCTCCGGTTACTATCACTTGGCGGCCCTGCATTCAAGACGGGACGTCAGAAGGCCCCCAGAAGTCGCGAAGGTGGTCATGCTGCTAGAACGTTCACTCTTGAGCACTCGAGTCTTTGATATAAGTATGCTGTGTGAAGCGACGACGGGAGTGCTACTTCCACACAATGTACCTCGTCTCGCCTCTGCTGCTTGCACTGGCCGCCGCTCCCGTCTCCCATGGGGCAAGCACGGTCGTCCTTCCCGGTAGCTCGTTCAGCAGCTACACGACGCTGCAACAGTATTGGAGCTACCTCTACCCTTGGGGCTCGGACCACAATGGCTGTAAGTACCTGCCCTCTATGTGATGAACAAGGTCGGAACTGACGGAGCACGGTAGCGGCGCGCATGCTCGGCAACGCGACCTTCCACGACTACATCTCCGTCGCGAACAACGTGCTCACGCTCACGTCCAAGCCGTGCTCGGGCCAGTCAGCATCGTGAGTTCCTCGGGCTGTGGACCGCATCGACTGACCACGGCGACACAGTACGTCGAACCCCCACCCTGCGATCCACTACTTCTCCGGGACGGTCACCGCGAAGCAGCAGGTGACCGTCGGCAGCGCCACGGCCGGATACGACGTGTACGGCGAGTTCAGCGCACCGACCGCGAAGGGCACGTGGCCCGCCTTCTGGCTCACGGCCGTGAACGGATGGCCGCCCGAGGCAGACGTCGGCGAGTGGAAGGGTATGCACTCCTCCCCGCGCTGCGGCAGCCGCTGAGGCATGACAGGCACGGACCAAGTGTGGTTCAACACGTTCAACACGTCGTCCGCCGTCGCCTCCAAGATCGTAGCGTGGCCGACGGCGGGCTTCCACTCGGTCAAGGCGGCGCTGCGCACGATCCCGGGCAACACGGCCGACCTCAGCATCGCGTACTACCTCGACGGCGTGCTGCAGGCGACCCACGTCGCCGCGGGCTTCTACGGCAAGCCGATGTGGCTCATCGTCGACCTTCAGATGGAAGGCAGCTCCGGGGCGCCGGGGCCGGCCGGCGGCGCGACATACCAGATCCGGAACGTGACCCTGACAGAGTACACCTGAGAATGGAACAGCGTGGTTGTGTGCGCCTCAGTGTCGTTTACCGCACAGGTGCATCCCGTTCGGAATCCGAGTGGAAGTCGGAGATACCGACATGGAAGCAGGATGAGGAATCGTGGGCCCGGATATGCCCACGTTGTAACTCATAGCATTATTGTTACTATACGATATAGTAGATGACCCAGGCGCTTGCATCCAAGCAGGGCGAACGCGAGTACTATGGGCAAGCAAGAGAGAGAGGGGAATGACGAGCGCCACACCTCGCTTGCATCCTAACTGCCATGTCCACCACAGACAGCACGTCTCATGCGGATAACGCGACCACTTCATCCGCGCTCACGTTTACCAACCCGCTATCATACCCTGTGCCTGATGCCTCTGCTCCGACCGCGCCCTCGTCTGCCTCGAGGCATGTGTTGAAGGACAGGCTCTACGTGGGAAATCTGCATCCGTCTGTGGACGAGTGAGCGCTCTCTTGGCCCGCACACTCCACGCAAGCTCAACCAAACCAAGATATACTCTCATCCAGGCCTTCTCCAAATATGGAACGATCGCCAAGATGGACTTTCTCTTCCACAAGTCCGGGCCTTTGCGTGGCAAACCGCGAGGATATGCGTTTGTCGAGTTCTCGAATCCTGCCGTACGTTCGCTCCCTTACATGTCAGGACGGACAAGTGCTCACCCCCGGGGCCTATACTCGCTTTTGCGCCTCCGCACGCTCTCCCGACAACCATGGATAGACGTGTGACGCGTAAACAGTCAAGACCCCGGGGATAGCCTTGATCCTCCGACGAACCTCGACGAACCGTGTCTCATGGTCCCTTTAGGATGCTTCCCGAGCTGTCGAAAAGGTTAATGGCAAGGCCTTGCGTGGAAGGCCGGTGGTCGTTACGTTCGCACAACAGGCACCGTCGGATCCACTCTCCACCATCTCCTCAGACAGGAAACGCAAGTCGCATGTAGACACTGGCAAGCCAACAGCTCTCAGTTTACTCAAAGGCAACCCTCTGCGAAACGATGGGTAAGCTCTGTCTGGCCCATGGAGCTGTATCATGTTTCTGAATCTTCGAATAGTACGCAGTCCAAGATCGCCCGCATGGAGGCCAAATTAGCACAACTGGGCACCTCGTCGTCTCCACTCCCTTCTCCACCTTTACCATCTTCCGCTCATCCGTCCCTGCCTGCCAAGCCAGCCGCTGCCACAGTTATCGCTGCACAGCAGAGCGACCCTCCACCGAAGCGACAGAAGTACGTGGCGGCACCAGCAGGGTCTGCGTTGGAACAAGTGCGACGAGCGATGGCTGTGGTCACCCCATCGCCTTCGTCTATTCCATCCAGGCCTCCGCCGCTGGCTTCGTCGACGACCGTGAAGAAGCCTACCGCCAAAATATCTGGGATCAAGCTTGTCAAGAAGGCGAAGCCTGCTGGAGGAGATTCACCGGTGTCGACAACGTTTGGACCAACTGGCGCTGCTTCAGGAAGCTGAGACAGTCTACTCTCGCTTCTCATCTTGCATCTGCTCTATATGATATCAGTCCCATGTATGTATAACATCTGAAAGCCATATCTAATATCCACGTTGAATCCACCCGGACCAATTTGGTACTGAAACTTTCTAATTCTTTCTCCCTATTCAATCACTCGACAGAGTTGAGGGCGTGATCCGCCGTAGATATCATCTGGACGTCAATGCGCGGCTGCTTCGGAAGGCCTTTGAGACCCTGCGTCTGAGCAGGAGGCGGGAACGCGATCATCGAAGTGGAAGGGTCCCGCTTGAAGTCATACTCGTCCTGCACATCAAGAGCACGTGGGACTGGGACGAAGATTGTCATCCTTCACCACGGACACCGATGGCTGAGTTACAGAGACATGATGGTCCGGAAGGAGAGCAAATATCTTCTCCAGTCGATCACGACTGCTGATAAGATCGTCGAGAATGGTTTCGCCATGCGTGTCCTTGAATTCTTCACATGCAGATTTCCAGACGTGTTGGATGGGTGGTGCAGGATCAGACAGCGCAACAATGAATGAGGTAAGGGCCGCAAGCATGGAAAGATCGTGAGTGGGAAAAGGAGCAAGTTCCTTTGCGCCAGTAGTCGATCGTAGCAGTGGAGGGTTTCTTTCTTCAGTCTCGCAACTTTCGGATAGCTCTTGGTTGAAGCACGAAGGGCTTCGTGGTGGTTCTATCGCTCTAGCTTCTTCGTCTTCGTGATCGCTCCTATCACCAGAGTTGCCGGATTCGCTCCCGTCAGAGATGAAACTCTCTTTCTCATCGTCTGCATGTGCCATGTTGGTAGATGCGCCAGTGTATGCACGTTCATCCGGGATCGCGATACCAGATATCCGGCGAGCTTGAGAGCGTGTCAAATAGGACACAGTATCGTCCTGGGCGAGGCATTTGGAAAGTCTGGCGCTGCTGATTTGGTGAGTGGAGCGAGTAGGGGGAACACCATGTCTTCCCGCACCATCGTGGACCTCCACTTCGTAATCGGAATCACTTGAGGAATCGCAGGATGCTGCTAGCAGCTGCTCGCCAACACATGCAAATACATTATCGAGTGAAGGGCTCTGTGTTCGTGGCACCTTCAGAGCAGATCGCTTCGTGCCGCGTTGAACACCCGAAGCTCGAGGTGGCGTTAGCGTAGTGCCGACATCGCTAGTGCCTTCGGAGTCGTCACTGTAGCGAGCGTCATGATACATTACATATATATGGCCTTTGAAGTAACCGACCTGACTAGGCACCGGCGAGCGCCGTTGCGAAGATACTTTCTAGGTCGACTCATGTTGTCCGAACCGCAGGCCTGCTTGCGAAAGGGAAAGGTGGGGCGTGGATACAGCCAGAGCGAACGGATTTTTGAGTCATGGCGTTATGAGCCGTAATTAACACAAAGGAGGTCGAGTGTCAACTGATGCGTCGTTGAGGCGAAGGACAGCCTGGAAAGCGTGGGGCGAAGGAGCGGCGCGATCACATGATCGCGCCTCACGTCGCTGATATCGAGACCTTGTAGATTGCAGAGAAATACAGTGAAAGACAGTGGGCAAACATACTCTACATCCAGAATACAAAACAGTCCAAAGAGACGGCGAGAAGCAAATGTTGACGTAAAGGTAATGAGCGAAAGCGACTGAAAGCGTCGAGAACAAAACAGAAGAAGAAGAAGAAGAAAATGACCAGAGAAGTTTGCGGCTTACGCCTTCTTGCCTTTGCACTTGCGGCCCTTTGTCTCACCATGGCCCAACTCCTTGCGGTGCTTGCGCTCCGCGACCTTGTGATTCTTGTCGGGGTCCTCGTTGCACCAGCCGTCGGTGTGATGACGGAGGCAGGCATCCTTGCGAGGGAACACCTTCATGCAGTACATGCAACGTCGCTGATCGATGTCGTTCTTAGCAGCGTCAAACATGCCATGGCTGCATGCCAGATGGCGACGAGTGTCGCCAGGACGATTGAATTGCGACGCGCAAAGTGTGCACTGGAGACGTCCGTTGTCCAATTTGGTATACAGTGCGTCGAGCCGATCACGAGGGAGATACTTATGCTCGAGCTCAGCTGTGTTCGTACGCTTGTGGCGTGGACGATATCCCAGAGCGGAGGTGGCGGCGGCCGCACCCTTGCGGCGAGGGCGTCGGACAGGGCCGAAGGAAGGGGCCGAAGGTAACCAGGTTGGGTCCGCAGCATCGTCATCGAACGGGGAACCGATGTCTTGGATCGGGTGAAGATCCGCGAAGATGGCCGGCTCGACCTTGCCGGCATCTTGAGGAGATGATACGGGCGTCGGGTACATGTACAAGCCTAGGCCGGCCACGTCATGGGGCGGCGGAGTAGCGTAGACGCGGGTAATTGTAGGGAGAGCAGAGAAAGAAGAAGAGTGGGAGAGATGCTGTGTAGGGCTGAAGCGGCTGATACGTGGTGTAATAGTGGAAGAAGCGAAGTCGTAGTCGCCGCATGGGTTTTCGTGATACATGCTGGGTTGCGCAGCGACGTTCGAGTGGTCGGGGTCCGGGTAGGTGTCAGCGGTTACCGCTGCGCTAACGCCAGCGCCAGGAGCCCAAAAGTCGTCCGCAAAGTCCAGACCGAGACCGTGTTCGTTATTGTGAGGTGAGGAAGCGTGAGGATCGACAGTAAAATCGAGGGAAGGAAGAGTGAAGGTAGAGGGTGGTGTGGCTTGCGGAGTAAGAGGGCCGGCGGCAGATGCAAGGGCAGTACGAGGGGGAGTAAAAAACATGTCCTGAGAGTGACCCTGATAGAAGGTTAGTCTTTGTGATGAATTGAAACGGCATGGACTGACGTATTTGAAAGGTACCGGCTCTGACTGGCGCAAATCGTACTGTATCGACTGGCAAAACTGCTGCAGACGTGATGTCAGACGGAAAAAATGATGACTTGATGACGTTGGCGAACCTCAACAGTGAAAGGCGGTTGATCGGCACTTAGGTACTGCGATGAAGCAAACGAGTCGTGAGATGGACTGAAACCGAGGATCAACATTGATCGCTCCGATATGAAAAGAAGAGGGACGACGTACCCAGCGTAAGGGGGGTACGGACGATAGTCAGGGGAGGGACCAATGGAATTAACGGGAGCATAGGGGTGATCGTCGAGACCTGCAAGGCAGAAAGAGGAGGACCAGAATGCATCAAGCCTGTGTACGTCATTCAGTCAGGGCCAGAAAGAAAGAAGTACGCACAGCAGCTTACTCTGGGTTCGAAATTTGAGAGGGCTGGGCACTCGATGCCATGATAGTAGCGGGAACGACAAACAGGATAACAAGAGAAAGCAAGAGAGATTCGTGAACCGGCAGCCGGTGGGGTGAGGGACGACGACGCATTCCGTTTCGAACCTTTCTAGATCCCCGAATGGGCACACGTGATGGTCAATCTTGCGTTTGTCCTAGCCTCGAGGCGTGCATCTGAGCCACAATTCACACAATCTCTTGTGGCGAAGCGGCACATCGCCCGAAACGGACAATGGCCGCCAGGGTTGAGACGTCATGTCGGCTTCCTTTGTACGATGGAATGCATGAAATGAATTCGGCTCGGAGCCGTCGCCCGTTCTAGGTTCCGATAGACACCGCAAAAACGCATTGTGGCTGTCGAGATCACGATTCGCCGGGCGAACCATCCGCGGGGTCCTTTGGGGCGCTATTTCGCTCCTGGTTCCTAGTCACTCAGACAGTTGAGGGTGTCAAAAAAGAGCCATTTGGCAGCAGCACTCGGTCCCGCATATAGCCCGTCTTCCACCGCCGCGTGGTAGAGCCCGAGGCGCCGATTTGGGCAGAGGCGGATAGCTGGAGCCGCCGGCCGTGAGGATCTGGCACCAGTTACATCTCATATAGATCATATATGCTCTGCAGGTTCAGCCAGTCGTTGAGGACGCGTTGTTGAATGAGAGCAAGGAGCGCGCCGACGCCACACGACGAGCATGCCTCTTCCTCCCTCGCCCACGTTCATCTTCGCTATAAACAAGCTTTCTGTCTTGTGAAGACAGTTCATCATAGTTGGCGAGCGCAATATTTCCACTAGAGTCAGGAAGTCATCGTAACCGTCGGCGGAGTTCGTCTCTCGGCAACGCGTGAAGAGAGCACGCTCAGCGCTCAACTGTGATGAGGACCAGTGCGTGAATATAGACACGGGGCACCCTTTGCAGCTATACGCAGTCACTCAGGGTCTCTGAGCCGAGCCGGATGATAGTCATCCCCATTCTCTGTTCGAATGACATCACATTTGGAGCCTTGTCTCGAAACCTCTATCGTCTCTTGGGATCCTCCTTTCCCCTACTCCTCTCATATCTTACCTATGTCTATCATCTTGGCCAGTGACGTATACGGGACGGTGTTAGACCCCTCATCTATCGCCGTCTCGCTGCAGAAGAACTTGAGCATCCTCGACCCCATCACCTCTTCGAAGGCGAAGGAGATCGCTGAGACATGGAGAAAATATCAACTTGAGTATGCCAGCTGGACCTCCATGCGTACTATTGCATTTATGCTTGTTTGAAACCAGATACACATGGCGCCTCAATTCGATGGGTGAGTCGTATTTGTATTTCCTTCTAGTCACTGTGTTAACTCCAAGCGTAGGGATGCATGAACCGTTTGACGTGGTCACCCGCAAGTCCCTGATTCACGCTGCGAGCGATGCCGGGTCGACCCTCTCCTCCGACGCTGTCGACAAGGTCATGGCCGCTTACCATACCCTCTCAAGCTTTGACGACGCTGCTCCGGCTTGGCATGACCTGAATCAGATACAAGGAGTAAAATGCTGGGTTTTCAGTAACGGTACACATGATGTTTGTCCCTTAAATTCAAGTCCGCTCGAACAGATGCTTACCACCTGTCCAGATGGTCACGTCTGGGCTCCGGGCTGCTTCACTAGAGTTCCCAGAGAACTTCTTGATCGCGCCGGATGTCCAGAGATACAAGCCCGCTCCCGAGATCTACCATGCGCTCCTGAAAAAGGCTGGCAAGGAAGGGACACCGCAGGACGTCTACCTTCTGTCGTGGTCTGCTTTTTCCTCCCTCGACCTCTACACAGTCAGTTCTCATACCATGTTTGATAGTAACCCTTTCGACGTCGTCGGCGCACGTGCATGTGGGCTGAATGCTATATGGGTTGATCGATCCGGCTCTGGATGGAGAGATGAGTTGGGGAAGGCGCTTGGCCCAGGAGGACGGGAGCTTAGTCCCACTAAGGTCGTGAGAGGCCTTGGAGAGGTTGCGGAATACGTCCGTTCGCTTAAGGGCTCTGGTTGAATGCCTCGTTGTACATCAAATCCACTGCGGTTTATGATATACTCAGTTGGATCCTGACATCCGCGGCGTCCGCGCATCATTTGAGTTACCCTGGCTAGCGCCTATTGCTCGGTCCTGCCCATGTCGTCGACGCGTCGAGGATGCCCCGGCAGGGCCTCGTCATCATAATCTAAACGCCTCGGACACCCATGGATCAGATTACCTGTTCTAGCTGGGCCGGGTCGTCTAGCTTGGTTGCTTGGCATCCGGACGCGTCGATGCCCTAATGACGCCCTCCAACGGTGTCATCTCTTTCGATGAGCCGGCTTCTGAGCTCGATGAATAGCGAAGAACTGAGAGCCTTACATCACTGCGAGAGGAATGTCCCGCCCAGCTCTATATAAACTCAACTCCCCCCGGCCAGGTCATGCAGTCACCCCATCATGACTTCCTTCATACAAGACGCGCTTTCCAAGATCCCCGGCGTCGACCCTCGCGTGTCGCAGCGCATGCAGTTCTTCAGCGGCATGAATGATGGTCCTGCGAAGACGGCTGCACGCATCGCTGGTCTTACTCAGGCGTCCGACGCCAAGGACGACTCGCCCATTTATACGACCAACTTTGGTCAGCCAATCCCGGATCCTGGACACTCCCTGAACGTTGGAGGCATTCCTCTTCAATCGTGAGTGGTATTTTCCATGTCTGCTACTCTCGCTAACTCTGGAACTAGGGATACTATCCTACTCGAGAAGCAGCAGGCGTTCGACCGCTCCAAGACCTTGGAGCGGATCGTACATCCTTGCGGTTCTTCAGCGTGAGTTTTCACTTGTACTGTTGGATTTTCGCAAGAAGAGGCTCATTAAACACTCCTAACCAGCTTTGGCCACTTCCAGGTCACGCACGACGTCTCAGATCTCACCAAGGCGGCATTGTTCCAACCGGGGAAGAAGACGCCCGCGTACACCCGTTTCTCGACCGTCACATATGGTCGCGAGTTTCCTGACTCGGCTCGCAACCCACGTGGATTTGCGTATGTTGTTTCATCGCTTACACATGTGTTTCATGCTGACATGTCTTGTGCGTGTAGAACCAAGTTTTACACAGGTTAGTTGGCTCGATATGTTGCGTCGTTTGCTCTTATGCTTATCTGTCGTGAATGTAGAGGAAGGCAACTATGATCTCGTAGGCCTGAGCTGGCCAGTGTTCTTCGTTCGGGACCCCATGATGTAAGGAACCATCATGCTATTCAAAACGCATACTTTGAACGCTGACGTGTCAATCACAGGGGGCCTGATAACATCCGGCAAGTTTTAAGCGTCGCTGTCGCTATGCTTCAACTAATCAGTATCTCAGATCTTAGCAGAGGAATCCCAAGAGCTTTATGATCGACCACAATGCCTGGTTTGATTTCGCAAGGTGTGTCCCGAAGCTGATCATGATCGCCCTTCTATTTCGCAGGGAGTGTTCCGGAGTTGATTGGTGGACTTTAGCAACGTGCCGGAATCGCTTCACGCAATGACCATGCTATGTTCTGACCACGGCACCCCCGTCGGCTGGCGTTTCATGTCGGGCTACGGCTGCCACACTTTCCGCTGGGTCAACCGAGAGGGCAAGTTCGTCTTTATCAAGGTGTGTTTCTTGCTGTCACTCTAACGAGCAAAGTCGAATTGAAGCCCGTGTTTAGTACCACTGGCTCTCAGGTCAGGGTGTCAAGTGCTTCAACGACGACGAGGCGATGATGATGTGCGGTCGTGACCCCGACTACGCCAAGCGGGATCTGTTCGAACACATCGAGAAGGGCGGTGACGCTCGCTGGACCTTGAACATCCAAGTCATGACACCCGAAGAAGTGATCATCTTGTCTATCTTCGCCCACTGCAATTCTGATCACGACTCCACACAGGCTGCTACAGCAGAGTTTGACCCTTTCGATGTCACCAAGGTTTGGCACCGCTCCCTGTTCCCGATGCGCCCCGTTGGCGAGCTGGTGCTCAACCGGAACCCCGAAGGTAAGCGTGCGAATGCAGTTCAAACTTTCAACTGCTGATCATCCATCGAACAGACTACCACCGCGACGTTGAGCAATCTGCGTTCTCGCCCGGCTCTCTGGTCCCTGGTGTTGAGCTGTCGCCGGATTCGCTCCTCCAGTGGCGCGCGTTCTTCTACCGTGATGCGCAGTACCACCGTCTCGGGAGTGCAAACATCCATCAGATCCCTGTCAACTGCCCCTTCATGGCTCAGTGCGTGTCATCGTAGGATGACCTACGGGCGTTGAACTGACAGTATAATCAGGTTCCACTCTCCGGACAACTTTGCCGGAAACATGCGCGTGGACGGGAATACGGGGGTGAGTATCATCGTCACCGCACTGCACACATGTGACTTACACGAGGGTAAAGGGCAAGCCTATTTACTTCCCAAACAGCTACAGCGCTCGTGTGCCGTCCACTAAGACCGCGCCTGGCTTCCTGCCTACTGCCGCAGAAGCTCCGATGCAGGTCGGAGATAATATTATGTCCCGCCGCGGCCACTACCGGCACGAGGCTCAGCCCAGCGAGTATGACCAAGTCCGCGAGCTCTACACACGTGTCATGAGCGAGGCGAATCGGGCCGAGCTGCATCAAAACACGGCACGGCTCCTCCAGGTAGGTCTCGTCTTCTTCTCCGAACAATGAGATGCTGACTCCTGAACAGAAAGCCGATGCGATTGTGCAGAAGAACTACCTCATCCAGTTGCATGCGATCACGCCTGGTTATGCCAAGGCAATCTTCGACCTCCTTCCGTCTCATGAGGGATACACGCTCGAGGAAATTGCTGAGAAGTCAAAGACGGCGCACTTGGTGGGCAAGAACCCTGACTTCGTGACGCAGGGCAAGGGTGTGACGTTCATGGGCATGCCTGTAGGCAGGTGATCGGAATTTCAATGTGTAAAAGTACCAGCATCCAAATGTATGAACATGCGACGATGAACGCTCGCGACCCCGGGAACCGATCCAAGACTGCGTACGCCGTACGGCTAGACTTCACAGACACAAGTGAGGCACGTGACCATCAGTCGTATGGACCAAATCGAAAGGGGAGCAGGCACCAACTGTGTCTTCGCTCTCTTGTTTGCCCCCTTCGGGGTGACATACGATAAAATTGGAACGATGCAGAGAAGATTAGCATGGCCCCTGCACAAGGATGACACGCTAGTTCAGAGTGGATCTGCTACGGCAGACAATATCTTTTGATACCCTCTTCCAGATATTGTATGGTCTCCCGATGTCTGCATCCTACTGCTCAGGCCGGGTCTGCATGTCGCGAAATAACACGAATACGATGTATCATTATCAAAGCAAGATATACAGAGCAAAGCATACATCAAAAAGCAAATCTACACGCAGCCCGGCATCCCTACCAAGTTTTGGGTCTGAAGTGGTGTGTTAGCCAGTACGCAGATGCACGACCCAACGGAGATTCGCACCCAAAAGTATGTCCCTGAGGGAGGCTTTTGTACGGTGACATGTTCCAGTCAGCCGTATCTGTGTACACAGTATTACCCCACCACTTTTGCACAGTATCTTCGCCAATGCGGCCGTTTTTAGGATATTGTAAGCTGTGAAGCGTTTAGTTGAATGCGCACGTTCGGGCAAGCCAAGCTATGACGAACCAGAAGTATATGAGCACAGTAGCAATGCCTGTCCCTGAGTCTAGAGCCGCCGAGAGCACGTCTGAACACATTAGAATCTAGCACAGACCACAAGCAGACTGACTCACAGTTATACTTGGCCCACCAAGCGAACCGTCGTCTTCGAATGAGATATTGAAAGACGAATCCGACAATGGCCCATGACGTAAAGTTGAGGGGGCCAGCCGGTGGAAGATTACCGATGCCGGCAAGCATCAATCTGTTCACCATCTCAACATTGATCAAGCATGCAGTTCACTCCACTCACGGAACGCTGAGGAACACAGGTCAGCCCATTGTACCGCACAACAGGTCGGATACTCACTGCACGTATCTGAGAATAGACAGTCGCTTGCTGAGTAGCCAAACCAAGAGAGGAGCGAATGCACCAACAACGAAAAAGTATGGCAGCGCTGCAAGACTCCTCGTCAGAAGCCTGATTGATCACTGATGTGTACTCCTTACTTCTGTGTCTCGCTAGTCAGTAACAACCAGGTACACAAGAGAAGAGCACACACTCGTACACATGCCCTCGCGAGAAGAGAGATTTAGGTCCAATTAACCTAGCGTGGCGTCATCATGTGTGTTCGTCCGATCATGTGAGCCGTACACACCCCCACTGGACGGAGTTAGTTAGTGCCCGGTAACCGAGCCGATAGTTTCTCACAAATATTGACGCAGAAGAGAAGACTTGGGCTCCTTGGCATGTAAAACTACTTCCCTTTAGCTCGTGCTACTCGATGATCAAGAGTACCCTCACCTTTGCTTCTGAGTCGGGGAGCACATGTCCTCGATATTGGAAAACATCCTGCCGGCCGACTCATGAGAACTGATATGGGTGGCGATTCGATGCCATTAATGCATACCATGACTGCACCCCCAGTTGTACTGTGCCAGCAATGGCAGTGGCGACTACCTGGCCCCAAAAGAGGACTCGACTACGAACAAGTGAGAAGTATGAACACAGATGAAGAGATCATGACTGACGGAGGAACCTTCATGTAGTGACCCAGTTTAATGTCTTGTGTATACGCCAAAGCTTTAGAGTAGTTCAGTTCGGTTGTGACGTACGCAGCTTTCCAACATAACCACGTACCTTGTGTCAGACTAATGTACCCCCAGGTCTTGAACATCATCATAGCCACTGGTCGCCCCGGAAGCATATAGCCAACGATGAGTTCCGTGATGACATTCAACCCGAGCTCAAAGTTCGTGACGGCAGTGATCATGCCTGTATGCGATACGAGTAAGCGAAAGCTCTCGCTGAGAGACTAACTCCACACACCGACAGGGATGAGATACACTGCCGCAATGAGGAGGGCAATGACGAGTGCCCATATCGTCATTCCGTAGTGCCACACTTGGATGCACACACATGCCGCTGCAAAGCAAGCAGCGAACACACTGGCGTACCACCATTCAGGAACCGAAGGATACACACTCATGAGCCGCGCATGTACGTCTGGTGGCTCCATTTGTGTCCGACGGAAGGCAGCAATGATCGGTGTGCGGAAGTAGATGAGTGCGTGCGAGAGTGTCGCGGTGAGGCATGCAAAAGCGCATCCGTACGAGACCGCAAAGGATGCACTAGCATTTGGGTTAGTAGGTGTGCCAAGCGGGAGATGTACGATGCGAACCTGAGAAAGGGAGGGCTGTATTCGGAGTAGGCGGTCTGGTCAAGACGAACCTCCCCATCTAGGATGCGTGTCGCATCGTACAACGCACCCGAGTTGTCAAAGAGCCGGCTCGAGAAGAGCGGCAGATATCTATTTCACGATGAGCTCCCTGCAGCGGTATGGAAATGAACACGTACTGAGTGTTCCAGACGTTCGTGTAGTACAGTATTGGTGTAACGATCCAATAGAAGAGCACAAATGCCACGATGACGTTTGCTTCAGCCCACCATGGTGTTGATAGTGCTGTATCGTTCAACTCAGCGTCACGCCTTATGGCGACGCAGCATGCGGGAGCTCACGTGAAGCTAAGAAGGATATCTGGAGCCAATCAAAGGACAACATACTCAGTCCCATGCCGGATCTGGCTCCGAAGACCTGGTTCACCACAACATTCTTGGGAGCGATCCAGCATATCCAGGTAAAGTAGCTCAATGCAGTGAACAGGTAGAGAGGGAAGATGGCTGCACAAGTATCAGAAAACTGCATGGACGGCAGAGAACACCACTTACCCCAGGCAAGAGCGCCCAAGAACGCGATGGCAAAGAAGCGCTCTCTTCGCACACCAGCCAATGCAGCTATCCCAGAGTATCTAGCCGAATGAAGGGTGTTGAACAGTGCACATTGGACTAGGGTCGCAGGCCAGATCATGCTCGCAGGTGTGACCAAAGTGCGGTGGGCAATACCCCCCATCCCAAATCCAATGAGTTGGGTGGACATCACTATCAGCCATTGATCTGTGCCTCGATTAGTCTCGACACCGGAACGACAGAAGACACTAACAGAGGAAAGGAGGGTTTTGGTTGTAAGTTATTCGCTGCGTTGCGATGATGTCTGTTGCGTATGCCCAGTTGGAGGCGACACCTCCCATAATAGTGATCAGCACCTGAACTTGATTCAGATACGAGCGAATGTAGGAAGAGATGTAGAGAACGCACATGTTCCTGCTATTCGTGAGTGGTTTGATACTTGACAGGATGCCACGAGGGCCGACCTTGATTGTGAAGTCGCCAGGGTTCAAGGAGACTCCAAAGATACGCCATCGTGGAACCAGCTTCTCCCAAGCTCTACCGGCGGGGTAGCTGAGCAGTTGTCCAATCAGCTGCTGAGAATGAGAAGATGGTTCCGGCGGGTCTTTACGGCAGAAACGTACCGGTGAGACTAAGAGGGTGGGATAGCGAAAGTAGAAGAATTCATTGAATCCGGGGAGGAGGATGGCCCAGAAGATACCGAGGGTCCAGGCTCGGAGGGTATTCACGGGCATGTCTGGATCATCCGTGTTTGAAACGGAGGCAGCCACTTCAGGGTATGGTGATTCATCGTCTGTCGAAGCGTCAGCGTATGGACAAGCAGTGCTAAAGCAGAGGGTCACGTACTGTCGAGAGGATCATGGTCGAAGGCAGACTCAGTAGCCGAATAAACAGACACCAGATCAGGATTCTGGAGGTTATGAGTGATCGCCGTATGATCAAAACTGTGATAGACTGACTCTGTCTAAGGATTACGGTGAGTTGAGAAGGCTCACACGATGTCATGTTGAAGCGCACCGAAACTCTTCTCGGATACCGACGGAGAGCGAACAGCTTCTGAGGGTGCGTCTCTGCGCGACCGAGCCGACTGCGACGATATACGCGGCATGTACTCGGCCTCGTCTTCGCTGCGCTCCCCGCGGACGCTGGTCCGCGCTCCCGGGATGCGATCCTCGGACTCGTTCGGCGCACTTCGAGTTGATGGTGAGAACTCCGCAAGTTCGAGAGATGAACGATTCGGCGCGCGCATGCAACGGCGAGGACGCGGACGGCTTTTGCAGCTCAGTGAAGAGTTCAGTCGAGGAAAGACGACAAGGAGTACCACGCACGCCAGATATTGGGCGCCCAGAAACCTTCCTCACAATCACACGAACCTTCCCCGTGCTCACACCCGGGGCCCCGCATGCGTCATGGACTGCGCTCGGCATGGGCTAGAATACATTCCCGGCATGCTTGGGTTTTGAACGCAACAGCAACATATAAGTAGGTATGTTCTCCGCCTGAATCCCTCTCCTCATTTCCTCGCGCACTCTTGGCTATTGAGTGCTTGGCTTCTAAGATCCGTCATCTCGCTTGGTTTTGGTTTTGCTCCCGAGGGTGCTATCTGTGAAGCTGTCATCGAGCATGTGGCTGCGGAGCAAAGGGTTGGCAGAGTTAGAACTGCATATGAGACACATTTGCGCAACCGGTTCCATCAACAGAACAGGCTTCGGGTGGAAGAGACTTGGTCTACGATTGTTGACTTACGTATTACATTTTACAGAGGTGGGTGGGAAAGAAGTATCGCTACAGGTGGCGGTATAATTCGTGCAAGAGAGGCCGAGTCGACCACGAATTCAGGGCACGAGGGCAAAGTGTTCGTGCGTCCGCTTCAGACTGGAGGCCCGTTTGGTCTTTTAGGTCGTCAGTATCCATACCCAGAGACAAGAATATTGGCATGAAACTTACGCGTCGTTTGGTCCCGTCGTCGGTATCATCATCTCTGGCTGCTGCTGCTCCACCGGGAGTTGAGGCTGCACAACGTCCTCCGGCCCAGAGGTAGGCACGGCCACAAACGTGGGCGCCTGTCCATCCTCGCCCTCGCCTTCGACGGGGTACTCGTCTCGCACACGACCAGCCTCGATCACGTCCTTGGGCATCCCACGGCGGCTGCCGCACGCCTGCGGGTTTTCTTCGTGTCGTCGGCGTGAGTTGACGCGAAGCATGATGCGCTTGCAGCGGATGCAGTACTGCCGGTGGGTCTCGCGCGTCTCCGCCATGATTTCCGCGACGCGTTGGGACGAGAGCGTTTCGCCGCGGTGGAGCGTGGTACTCATGTGCCGTACGCGGTCGCCTTCACGCGTGAACGACTTATCGCAGCTCGGGTACGAGCACTTGAAACGAGGTCGAGGTGCACCGCTGGCGGACCCAGACTTGGCCTTCTTGCCGCTACCGCCGGGCGTAGCAGGTGCAGCATTGGGGTCGGCCGGATGCAGCGCATAGTCCGAGTCACCTGCGGCGTCATCCTCTTCGTCGTCCTCAACCTTTTCGTCCGATGGATACGGTTGTGCACGCTTGCTCCCACGCTGGGTCCGCTTCGGGCCAGCTGTACGTCCTCCTGACAGCGGGGCGGATACGCTTGAGGACGCGTCGGGGATTGCATCCTCGACAGGAACCGGGGGTGCATTCGGATCGAGGTGGGGCAAGGGAGGGGGACCGCCAGTACCATCTCCGGATTCCCAAGTGGCGGGCTTCGTGAGGAGGTAGAGTTCTCCAAGGGTGAGGGGAGAGTTGACCGGACGTCGTCCAGCGGCGGCGGCGGCAGCGGCAGCAGCAGCCGCGGCCGCAGAGGCACCACCTGGTGTTTGGATAGTAGTGTGCGGGATATTCACGCCGGGAATGTGAGGTGTCTGGCCGGGAAGCATCTGCATAGACACTGGGACGCCAGAGGGAAGCATTCCAGGTGGGAGGCTTTGGAGGATACTCTGCGACACACCAGCGGGGAGTGGGGGGATATTGTGGGATGTGGGGGAGCCAAGTACGAGTTGAGCCGACGGCACATTGGATGGATGGAGGTGAATCGGTGGTTGTTGCTGCAGCTGCTGCTGTTGCTCGGCCATTGCTGTGAGGAAGAGGAGCGAGATCGCGCTCTCTGTGCTCTCCGGAGTCGGACTATACGCGCTTGACGCGTGGATCGGTGAGGAAGACAGTGCTATCGGTATGCGTTTGTTGCGCCGAACGAGTGGCGAGGCGAGCGAACTGGGCGAGTGGCGAGCGAACTGGGCGAGTGGCGAGCGACTCGAAAGGTGGCGAGGAGAGGGAGAGTGGCGAAACGGCACCGCAGACCCCGGCAAATAACGTGGGAGCAAACCGGAACTTGCCGACACGTGGCGTTGATTATCAACGCCTCCCCGGGCCGACCTCTCCGAAACCGCTTTGTTCGCGCGCCCAACGGTGCGCATGTTCGGCACGACGCCCCAGCGGCACGACAAAAGAGTAGCAGAACAATGCGATCGAGAGGCTGAAGAGCTTCGATCTTATGGTTTGTGTGCCTCATTTTTGAGATTGCCAAACTAAGATTTAGTCGCTCTCCGTTGCAAATTCCACTCCATGCATCCACCCAAAATACATACACTACAATCATGCATAGTCCAAGCAATATAGTATCACACATCTTCGTCAGATCTTGTTCAAAAAATCCATCATGCAAGCTTGCGGGGCGAGCCCGCTGGTGAGCCACCCCCCACTGAAGATGCTGGTCTGCGCAGGCGTTCGACCTCACGCTCCAAGCTATGTGTCCGCTTTAGAAGCGCATCAAATTACATGCGTGAGATCACTCACCTGAGCGCCTTGGCCTTGTAATCTTGCGCCTCCCGCTCTGCTCGACGATGTGCCAGCTGAAGACTGCCCTCTGAAGTTTCCTGACGCGAGCAGATATCAGCTGCAGAGTCCACGAAAGAAAATATTGTCTGCAACTCACAAGTTCAGCCATGGATTGGCGCATGCTAGCCATCTTGGACTCGTAGCTCCGCATCTCCTCCTCCATCCGAGTCCTCATGCGATCGCTCTCCGCAAGCTGCAACTTCGCATCACGCACGCCCTTGTCTGCTGCGCGTTGTGCCCGGACGGTCTCGCTCTTGTCGCGGGACGTCTGGCTCAGCTGATCCGTGAGCTCGGCGATCCGGCTCTCCATCCGCCGTGAGCCTGTGCCCGGACGGGGCGAGCTCTGATACGACTTGGTCTCGAGGTCGACAATCCGAACTTGGAACTCTTTGATCTTCTTCTCGAGTGTCGCCTACGATCTCACGTCAGTCGTGCAGAATGTACCGCAGGCGGTACCCTTACATTCTGCTTCTCGAGCTCTGAGTTCTCGACTCGAACACGGCCAAGTTCGACCTGAGCCTCGTCTGCGCGTGTCTCGGCCTTCTTCATCCGGTCCGTCGCCAGGTGCTCCTTGTCCCGATGCTCCTCGACGCTGCGCTCAAGGTCCTGCTTCCGCAGCTGCAGCTTCTGCATCTCGGTCGCGTTCGACATCCGACCTGCATCTGCATGGTCGTGCTTGATGCCTTGGAGCTCAGCCTGGAGTGCCCGCCGTGCCTTCTGGAGAAGCGCACGATCCGCCTCCGCTTCGTCGAGGACGCTTCGGAGCTCTCGAACTTGTCCATGAAGGGCGACGATCTGTGCCTGCTGCTCGCCTTGCGCGGCCATTGACGTCTCGTACGCACCAGACAAGTCGGAGATTTTGGTGTCGAGCCGCTCGCGGTCCTTCTTCCATGCCCCTCCACTGTAGATCTCGTCCTCGTACCGCAGTTGGAGGTCGTCATAGTCCGACCGAAGCGTCCGGTTCTCTTCCCTCAAGCGGCTCATATTGTCCCGCTGCGACTGGAGCTCCTCCATCAGCCGGTTGAGCTCGACTGCAACGGAATGTTAGAGAGGGTACAGTGACGAAGGGAAGCAGTGAGGTACGCACCCTGGTAGCGCTTCTGTGTACTGTCGATAACCTGGTCGCGCTCATCAATGTCTTGCTGGTGCTGCCTGCGTTCATCTTCGATCTCTTCCGTAAGACGTTCACGAAGAACAGCAAGCTCGGAGGAGTCGCGGCCTTCGTCGTCCAGACGAGACTCGAGCTCCTGCAGGCGCAGCTGGAGTGCCTGCAGCTTCTCGTCGGCCGCTTTGCGCCCATCGATCGCTTCAGCCAAAGCCTTCTCAGCATCTGACAACGAGCGGCGAGCTATGCATCATCCATAAGACAGGTGGTAGATGGACGTGCGATGATGATGCATACCGTGTGCTTCAGCTCGGGATGACTTGGCCCGTGCAATCTCAGCCTCTTCGAGTCGGGCTTGGTACGCGTTGGCCTTCTCCTTGAAGCTCTCCACAGCATGCGAGAGGTCTGACATGCAAATTCAGTCGCAGGTAGCAGCTCTCAGGGGTGTTACATACCGCCTTGCATCGAGTTAGATGTGCTGGCAGAAATCTCCAGCTCTTGGAGACGGAGCTGCAGTTGCCGCTTCGCACCTGACCAGCTCGATCAATACCCATAACCGAACTGTGATGTAGTCGAGAACTCACCAGCCTCGTCGTTGCGGGCCTGACTTTCGACGTCCAAGCGGTCTTGTAGATCAGCCACGGAGTCTTGCAGTTGCTTGCGAGAGATGGCCATCTCTTGGAGCTGTCGCCGTTGCTCTTCGACGTCCATTTGTGCTTGACGCTGCTGGACCAGCTGCAAACACTTGTCAACGCCGTTCGTGAAGATCGTACTAGTGCAAACAAACCAAGGCTTTCCTCGACTCTTCAAGTCGGCTATAGCTCTCCTGCTCTTGAGTGATGGTGTTCTTGAACTGAGCCCACATTGCCTGGACGTCCTTGAGCTGTGCGTTGTCTACCCCGCGCCGGGTGTTCGCCTCGTCCTCGAGCAGCTCTGCGAGACGCGAGTTCTCCCTCGACAGCCGTGCGCGCGTTTTCTCAAGATAAGCCTTGGAGCCGTCGCTGTTCTCGAGGTCGACAGTCATCTCGCGCAGACAAGCTTCAAGGTGCTGGCGAACTCGGTCGGACGTTGCAATCTGAAGCTCCATCACCTGCAGTTGCTGCCGCAGCGCCTGTGATTGCCGATCTGGAGCACCTGAGTGGTCAGCCGACTCGGAGACCTTGCGCGTCCGAGAGGTGCTGCCACTGGCAGAGCGAGCCGAGAGTCCTCCATTGCCGAATGGTGTAACATCACTAACGCGAGGGCGTGACCGCGACTTCATCTCGTTCTCCATCTCCCTGTCGACGGCCTCCAACTCTCGGAGTAGACGCTGGCGGAAGTTCTCGTCCCGGGGGCTGTCGCTCATGATGAGCTTGCGGATCTCGGCATGTTGACGAGCAACTTGGTCGCGGATCTTTGCAGCGGTAGAGGTCGCCATGTCGGCGTCGCGGAGCTGCTCTTCGAGAGAGGCAATGCGAGACTCGTACTGCCGCTGCATCTTTGCCAAGGAGGCTCCATTGCCCGGTGTTTCGTCAGCCAGTCGAACGAGCTCGGCCTCGAGATTCTCCTTCGCGCGCTGGACGTGACTGAGTTGGTCCTCCATCTCCTCAGCCCTTCCCTTGATGCTCGTGAGATCGGCCTGAAGACGACGGGTCTGGAGCTCGGCCGCCTCCCGGCCTCGTCGTTCTGCCTCCACTTCCGCCAGTGCCCTTGCCGCCCGCTCCTCTTGGGCCCTAACCGCTTTCTCACGGCGCTGAGACTCCAGCTGTTCGCGCTCGGTTTCCCTCGCAAGGTCCTCCGCTTCGCCTGCCAGACGCGCCTTCGCCTTCTCGAGAGATCTGATGTACGCAGTTTGCTTCTCAAGCTCGAGCCGAGCGTCGGCCAGCTGACGATCCGTGACACGCTTGGCCTCCTCGAGAACGTGGACGTGCTCGACGATGGTCTTGTCCTGTCTCGAGACGAGCTGCTTGTTTGCCCACTCAAGGTTCTTCTTGTCCGTGATCGTCTGGTTCAGCTCCCGGTCGAGCTTGACGTTACGGTCCTTGAGCTGTGCAATCTCCGAGCGCTGCGCGGATACAGCTTTCTCGAGTTGCGTCCGCTTGGCAGTCTCGGCGTCGAGCTCCTTGCGAGTGACGTCGAGCTGGCGGTCCAATGCGCTCTTCTCACGCTCCGTGGTCAAAAGCGCATCCTCGAAGTCACGGTGACGAGCTTGGGCAGCTGTGACTTGCTTCTCGAGAATCTATGTGGGATATAAGGCAAGACTTGGGGGTGAGAGAGAACATATCCTCACATCTTTGGCTCGTAGAGTCTCTGACAGCTGGCCGTCCAAGTCGACCTGTCGGCTCCGAACAGACAGCAGCTCTGTTTCCATAGATCGTCTTGTCTTGTCCGCCTCAGAGTATTCGGTCTCCAGGGCCGAGAGGCGTGCGGATGCGATACGCTCCTTATCGACGAGGGCGTGATGAGCTTGCTGCAGAGTAGCCAGCTCGCGAGCAGCGGAGTCTTGCGCAGCCTTGAGACGAGTCTGGCTCTCAAGTGCTTGCCTCCTTGCGTCGGAAGCTTCCTCCTGGAGCCGAGAGGCTTGTCTGCGGAGATCGTTGAGCTCGACCTCCATGCTCTTCTCGACTTCACTCCGGCGAGCGTCGTCTGAGTGCTTCGCGGCCAATAGGGTTCGCAGTTCGTCCAGCTCTGATTGCAGCTTCTGACGAGCGGCAAGGCCTCGAGCACGGTCGCTCTTCTGAGCCTCGAGCTCACCGGCCAAAGTATCGATCTCGGCGCGCAAGCTGATCACTTCCTGCATGGAACGGGACCTCTCAGCCTGTGAAGCTTCAAGAGATGCCTCCAGACGGTCGATCGACTCCTCCTTCTTGGCAAGCATGGATGTGTAGTCGGTGGCCGTCCGCGTCATCTCACTCAGCTGCTCCTTGGTATGACGAGTCTCTTGCTCCAACGAGTCGACCTTACTTCGAAGAATGTCTCTAGTAAGGAAGGGTGGTTAGCATAGATACGCGTTGAGGATTCATGTTATTCACCGGGAGGAAGTCTCAGCGGTCAGCTTGCGGGTGAGATCAGCAACAGTAGCCTCCATACGCTCTTTCGACCGGTTGAGATCTTCCTCTTTCTGGAGCACGAGGTTCTTGAGCTCGTCGCTCTGCTTCTGCAGGCTATCGCGCTCAGCTCGAAGCGAGTCATCGTCGGCTTGTAGCTCGTTGAGCTGCTCGATCAACTCGGTTTCCCGCCCGCCCCAGTTCTTCTGCTCAGCCTCGAGCCGGACAAGATGCTCTGCGGCCTGGTCGAAAGCCTCCTTAAGCGCCTCGTGCTTCTCGTCGGCCTCCTTCTGGAGCTTCAACACGCGGTCGAGCTGCGAGTCGAGAACGTCAAGGTCGGACTGCAGTGCGCGCACTTCTTCCTCGAGCTCGGCCTCGTGCCTCTTGCTGCGCTCAAGCAGATCATCCTTGTCCATGCCAAGTGCACGTTCTGCCTCGAGATCGCCTTCGACCTTCTTCTTGTCGGCCTCGAGACGCATCTTGAGGGATTCGAGCGCCTCCTTCTCCTTCTGGTCACGTTCTGCGCGCTCCTTCGCCATAACCAGCTCGAGCTCTCGCTTCTTGAGCTCGTCGTCGTTGCGAGTAGCGGCGAGGAGCGGGCGGACCTGTGAAAGACAGATCTTGTAAGCCATAGAATTCAAAGGAGGTCATCATCACACACTTTCGTGTAAAGCTGCCACCAGGGCCATTCACGAAGCTCATTGTACTGCTTCGCGTTGCGCTGGATCGTACGGATAGCGATCGCACGGTTCAGAACCTTCTTCATCTGGCGTCGCGCTGACCACTTTCTTGCCATGGCCTGGAAGCGGGAGAAGACATCGTACAAGAGCATATCCCGGCGCTCCTCAAGCTCGGCGAGGACGCCGGCCTTGAAAAAGATCTTGGACGTGCCGATCTTGTAGATGCTCTTGTCGAGGTCAAGCGCGTCGACCATCCGGAGACATGACTTGCGGCCGTCCATGTATCCCCGGGGAATGATGCCCGGGGTGAGGAGCTCGTAACGCTGGCGGAACTCCACGAAGGGCAATCGATTGGGATAACCGAGACGAGCGATACGGATACCCTCAAGCACACCGTTACAGCGGAGCTGGTCGAGTACGAGTGGCACGTCAATTCGACCTGGCTTCTTCATCGGGTTTGGCACAATACACCGCACGAAGTGAGGCTGCGTGGCCTGCAGCTGACCCATGAGACTGCCGAGCTGCTCCTTGTGCCTCTGTGCGACGGTGCGGAACGCGCCCTTCTTCATCGTACGCTTCTTGCCGACAGTGAACATGTTGTTCGCGAGGTTAGCGACCGATGAGGCGGCCGTCTCGGCATAGTCGGCAAAGAGTGTGGCGACGTAGGGCTCGGAGGAGGTGGACATGACACGAGTGAGGTTGTCGTTCAGCGGGTCCTTGTTCTTCTCGAGCCAGCCATCGGTGCGGTACTCGACCTTGCCAGCGTAGTGCTGAATGAGGAAGCCTTGGTCGAAACGCGAAGGCTCGTACTTGTCTCGGCCCGGATGTCCCTCTCCGCCTTGTGCAGGGTCGACCGCCCACAGCGAGTGGAGCTTGTTGGTGAAGGTGAGGTCCGTTGCTTTGGGCATGATACACTCCTCGTCAAGGCAGCTGAGAACACCAATCGTGTTCCCGGTCGCCTCGATAAGCTCGATCGTCGGCTGGAGGTCCAGCCCGAAGTTCATGTAGTTCCACTCGATGCCCTCGCGAGCGTACTCCTCTTGCTCGAGCACGAACATGTGGTGGTTGAAGAACTGCTGGAGCCTCTCGTTCGTGTAGTTGATGAGCAACTGCTCATACCCGTTCACGTCGAAGATCTCGAAGCCCGCGATATCGAGCACGCCGATAAACGTCGACTTAGACGAGGGCCGGTCGAGGGCACGGTTGACGCGGTCGACGAGGGACCCAAAGGACTTTTCATAGAGCGTCTTACAGAGCGAGCCGAGCTCTTCCACAGCCTGCTGCTTCGTACGGGCTTGTGTCACCCATTCTCTGCCGGCCAGTACTCGAGGGCGAAGGACGGCCTTGATGAACTCGGCGATAGGGATACCAAGGAGATGACATGCTCGCTCGGCGGCAGAAGTGTCGGGCATGAGGGCGTCGTCGGCTCTTGTGGAGGTGATCTGGATGTTACCGATGTGGAGGATAGCTGCGACGATCCTGAAGAGGTCGTACTGCTCCGGCTCGGTGAATCCAACCACGTCCAACGCTTGCTGAAACCGGGTCAGTCAGGCTCTAGAGATACATTTGTCGAGAACCAACCTTGAGGTACCGCCATTCTTCCCTGTCGTCGATACCGTCGACTTCACGACGGCTCTTGTTGAGATACTCGTAGTTCTCAACGCCGCCGTCCAGGAGGAGTTGGTCTGTGACTCGTGTCAACGATGGACACAAATATGGTGAGGGTATATCGCACCTTTCAATGCACCACCAGCCTCCATGAGCTGGTAGAATACGTGAAAACACCGTTCTGCCTCGCTTCGCACGATGACTCTGCTCTTCTCGAGCAGATACCAGTCGATATTCGCCCCCGCTATGCTGCCGTCCGGGCTGAAGCTGATGCGGATGAACTTGCCAAACCGCGACGAATTGTTGTTGCGCTGCGTCTGAGCATTTCCGAAGGCCTCGAGAATCGGGTTGGCCTGCAGGATCTGACGTTCGAGCAAGCCGAGGCGGCCCTTCGCGTTCATTATCTGCGACACGCTGCCAGTGAGGGTGGCAGATACAGATGTCGCTGTCGATTTGGTACGACTATGGCCTTGCTGGGTCTTTCGGAAAGAGTCACTCCTTGGGAGGCCGCTCGACGGCATGATTGACTCGAATGCGCCCTGTGCCAGGGCTGGTGACTGGGATTGCGATGGGGTGTCCGGAGGCGGATGTGCGTCGGTAGCGATGGCGGCAAGGTACTGGATAACCTTCTTCGTGCTCTCCGTCTTGCCGGCGCCAGACTCACCCCTGAACAACGATAGGTAAGGCAATGTCGGCGAAACTGGGAAGACGATCTACGTGATGAGGATACTCTGGTTCTCCCGTTCCTCGCCCATGTTGATCCATGCCCGCTCAGCGATGGCGAAGATGTGCGGTGGGTTCTCGTCCCGGCGCTTGCCCCGGTACTGGTGGACGATGTCATCCGAGTACAGGGGTAGATTCTGGTAGGGGTTGACCGCGACAAGGAAGAGTCCGGAGTACGTCTGTAGACGTGTTGGAGACAAGGACGTGCCAGAAGAGCAGCAGGACGTACGTAGATCGCACCGGACCCGTACCGCAGCCGCAGGTTGTGGACTACGCTCGCCTCGTTGAGGAATGTGAGATCCGCAATGTCGTCGACTCTATCGAACTTGGGCGGGTTCATCTTGCTGAGCGCGTAGAGGGGCACCCTCCTAATCTGCATGGCTCCTTCAGCCCAATGCTCGCTCGCCCGGAGCTTACAAGCCTGCGCACCTCGCTGCTCGCAGCCATAACGACGTCGCCCTCGTCATCCTCCTCACGGACGACCCAGCCGGCGAGGTAGCCCTCGCGCTCGTCGGGCACCCACACCCACTTCTTCTCGTTGAACTCGGCCTGACGCGCCGCGGCCTCGGCGTCAGTGTTCTGGGATGGCCGGGGCGCCGGCATCGCTGCGGCAAGGACAGATCTTGGTAGAGTAGGGCAGATCGATGTTCAGCAGCACTAAGATGGGCGGGGTAAGCAGCCGGAGAGTCTGTCGGCAGGCGTAACGACGCGCAAGGCCGGGATGGCAGTGAAAGGGACGCGTCCGTCTAAGTCCAGAAGCGATCACATGTGTTCAACCAGTGGCGTCCCCGCAAGTTCGCACGTTCACTTTCACCACGAAGCCCTGAGTGTCTCGATATATATACGATGGTCTATAGTAGAGGCATATCGTCCACGCTCATGTGGTCTCCGACCCCTCTTCCATCATCAGCTCGAGTGCCTCCTTCTGCGCATGCTCCTTTAGCTTGTCCACGATGTCCTCCAGCGCATCACCCTCCATCACCGCCTGCACATTCTTGACCGAGTATCCAATCCGATGATCTGTCACTCGGTCCTGTGACTTCATCAGCATCTCTCAACGAGTGATCATGTGTGGACTGCTCACCTGAGGGAAGTTGTACGTCCGGACCTTCTCGCTACGGTCTGCGCCCTTGACCAGGTTCCGCCGGATATCTCTCCGCTCCTGCTCTTCGTTGCGCAACTTGACGTCCAGTAGTCGAGCCCTGAGGATCTGGAACGCGCGTCGACGGTTTTGGTGCTGACTACGCTCGTCTTGCATCGACACAGTGATGCCGGAAGGCCTGTGCGTTAAACGAACGGCCGACTCTGTCTTGTTGACGTGTTGCCCGCCAGCACCACGAGCACGCATCACCTCGACGTTGACGTCGGCCATGTTGAAGAGGTCATCGGGGGCTTCTGATGCGTCCGCATCCTCGGTCAATGGAAGAACCTGGCCTCTGTCAGCACAAACCCTCTCAATAGTAGAGATGGACATACGACGATGGCAACCGTGCTTGTATGTGTGCGGCCGCCACTCTCTGTGGCAGGGACCCTCTGTACTCGGTGTACTCCACTCTCTGATCCGAGGGTGTCGTATGCGCCCTCGCCTTTGAACTCGACGACGGCATCTCGCATTCCACCTTGGTCGAGGTCACTCTTGCTCAGCAGCGAGACCTCAAACCCTCTGGTGATCGCGAGGCGTTCGTACATCCGGAGCATCTCGGAGAGGAAGAGCGCCGACTCGGCACCACCCACACCAGCCTTCAATTCCATCAGCGCCCCGAAAGAACGAGTGGGACTGTCTGCCAAGAGAATTTGGGGGAAAGTCGTGATGGCGGCAGCGGAGAGAGAAGTGCGCAGGGCGAGGTCATCAGCCTCTGCCAAAGTACGGAACTCTGGATCAGGGTCTGACAAGAGCGCTCGGTTCTCGTCGAGGAGCTACTGATAGTTGTATATGAGCGGGTGGCGGGAGTTGGCACAAGGATGTTTAGCCCACCACACGATCTTTCTTCCATTCGTCCCATGCATTTGAGAGCGGTTCGAGTGCACGAATCTTTCGTATACGAGCAATGTCTTCTTTTGAAGACATATCGTCACTGAGCTAAATGATATTATAATAAGCTCCTTTGAATGCAGTTTCGAAAGGAACTGCACCTCAGAGAGCAAACGAGCGCGTTCCGCCGAACGCTGGCGCACAACGCGAAGGACAGGTGCGTCGTCAATGCCCGCTTCCTCAGAGGCGCCTATACCGGCAGCATAGTTGATTCTCCGTATTATCTCATGCCTGCATATGATGCGACGGTGTGTTGGAGAGACAGCGACAGTCGACGGCAGACGCGCTGGCCGGCGAGCAACAGTGCGGAGCATGGAAAGGCCAGTCCGGGACCCGCGTCAGACTCCGGGACCATCGGCCCGGCGTCTGGAGACTGGCGGACCCTGAAGCTTGTGCCTGACCACGATGGTGGTGTGTACACCTTGGTGTCTTCCACCACCCCCTCCGCGTACTAGACGATGCATTTTGCTAAGACGTACGCGTCGCAGCTTGAGAGCCTGCCTGCAGAGCTCCGCCATGGCGTAATCGAGTACCGTGCACTCAAGAAGCTCATCCGTCAGGTCGTGGACGAGCTCGGAGCTCTCGGTCTCAGCCCGGATGTCCTGCAGTCTGTTCGCATGCAATCCTCGCAAGGAGACGAAAGTCAAGGCGGTGGTATGAACGATGGCGAAGTTCTGGGTGAAGGCCAGGACGTAGCTGAGCTTCTCCGGCTGAATGCAGAAGAGGGCGCACCTGTCGAGGTCGTGTACGAGTTTCATACTGGCGCCGACGGAGCTCTCGAGCCTCGAATACGGATCTGCGTACTATCTTCCTCTGATCTAAACGCCTCTAGAGATGACCTTTCCACTCCCGAGTACGTCCTCACTCGCCGCTATCCAGTCGTCTTCATTCCACTGAGCTAGCTGTCCTGCAGATTGTCGACCTCTCCACGACACGAATACGTACTCCCACTATCCTCAGACACCGCCTTTTACTCCCTCCTCTCATCCGAGCTCTCGTCCCTCTCTACGCTCCTCTCCACATTGGACGCCTCCTTCCACGCCTCGCTACCCTCCCTCTCCTCCTCCGTCTCTCAATCCGCACTTCCTCTATCATCATCCTCACGCAAGAGCTTCAAGCCATTATCGTCATTAACACCAACCGGCGAGCTCACATCCCGAGCTGGCCTCTCCGCACACAGCACGAGCGATCTCTCAGCATGGCGCTCGATCTTCTCCCTCTACGCCGACTCGGAGATATTTGTCTCGTTATCTGAGCGTGACAGAGGGGAGCGACCGCTACCCGAAACCGAGGCTCGCCTCGCGCGCTTCGTGACTCGCCTATCGGCGGATGGCCTCGATCGGGCGCTCGTCCAGCCCTCCAGTCGACAAGCGCTGCACACCTTCCTTCAACTGAACGCAAGCCTACTGCACATACGCAAGCTGCAGTACCTCTCGTCCGAGGCCACGCGGAAGATCCTCAAGAAACACTCGAAGCGGACCCTTCTTCCTCTCCCCTCCACACTCCTCCCGCCTGCACCTTCATCATCCCTCCCACTCGCCCTCCTTCAATCCCTCACCGAGGTTCTCGCCCTCGTTCCCTCCCCAACGGACTACTCGTGTCCTGTGTGCGCATCCCTTGCGCTTTTACCCATCCGGCTGTCATGCTCGCACGTCTTTTGCGTCCGCTGCCTTACGAAGCTGCAGCGCGCGAACAAGTCACACTGCCCAGTCTGCCGTGCGCCGAGCGTACTCGTTGCCGACAGGAGCAACGTTGACGTTGCGCTCGTCAATTTTATGAAGGACTGGTTCCCGGTGGAGGCACGGGGAAAGTTGAAGGAAAATGCGGACGAGGTAGTGAGGGAGCAAGAGGAGGCCTGGAAGGGATCAGGAGGTGCGGGATGCTTTGTTATGTAGTAGGCCGACGATATGTACTCAAGTAATTTTGGATTTGTCATGCATCACTCGTCATAGATCAGTTGCTGCAGACGTCCACGTGAGCGAGCGATGACACAGCCACATCGGTGCTCCTTTTCCTCGTTCCACCAGCACGCTGCGATCGCCCCGTCAGAATCCTCCCTGCCATGGCTTCTCTTGCCGAGATCGATGCAGAGATCGAATCGCTGCTTGAAGAGATCGATCGTGTAAAGCTCAAACTCGTAGACGCTCGAACGCGACGAAACGCGTTCGCACCAGCGTGCAAACTGCCTCCCGAACTTCTCGTGCACATCTGTATGCTGTTGAAGGAGATAATCGTGAATGACGACGACTCTACGATGAATTGGAACTGGACTACTGCACCTATAGCCACAGTGGAATGGATGTCAGTGACAGCCGTTTGCAGGTACTTCCGCGATATATTTGTTTCGGAGCCGCGTCTGTGGACAGCCATTGACTTGGATTGGAAGCCAGAAATCCTCGAGATGCACAACGATAGGTCTAAAGAGCAAGATTTGGATCTCATATATGATACTATAGAACCTCCAGGTCACGTAGCGGGTCGTTTCCTTGATCAGCACGCACACCGCATCGGTTCCCTCGATATCAGCACCATCCTTGGAGATCTCGCTTTCAAGGAGAAACATCCAAGAATTCAAACTCTCCGTCTGTGTCAGGGCCTCCACGACCCACTGAAATATACATGGCTGGACAACCATGCGCAGTCACTGGTAACATTGGAGCTGTACAGATTGCGTCTGACTGGAGCACACGACTTCCCAGACTTCCCGTCACTTACTCGGTTGATCTTCAATTGCGTTATAGGATATGATGCCGCACTAGATTTGCTCAGCTATCTCCATCACACACCACTCCTCGAGGTACTCGTCTTTGACTCTTATGAAGCGGAAGCTAAGGAATTCGGTCCCGTTCCATCTCTTCCCAACCTTCGCGAGATCGTCATACGTGCCATTGAGGAATGTGCTACCGCCTTGATACACGGACTACCTGATCCCAGTTCACAATACACGGTGGAGTTGTACTGTTTCACCGGAGGGCAACCAAATCCCATTCATGTGGAGAAATTGTTTTCAGGCCTGACATCCTTTTGGAAACGAAAGACTGGGTACGCACATATGCCTGTAGGACAGATTCGTCGAGTGCAGAGTCTTGAAGTAACAACGCTAGCATTCGATGCGTCAGAGCATATATCGTCTGGTGTCATCTCGGTTTGGCTCGAGTGTCGCCTCGAGCCTGGGCAGCCATACCCCTTTCTCATGTCTCAAATCGAGTCTCTGCATCTAGTGGATGTGAACTCGAGCCAGCTTCTGGGGGAACCGATTGCCACTTGCCTGAACAACCTGTGTTTTGTCACCATCAGCATTCCCGGGGATGCGTTCGCAGCCAGATTGCACTCAGATGGTGCATCATCATATATGTCAGAGAGCGAGTATGTCAAGGATTGGATCAACCGCGGCGGCCACTTCGTTGAGCAAATTGACTTTGTCGACTGCTCTAATGAATGGAAAGAAATGGGTGAGAGTCTACAAGAATGGTTTCCGTCGCTACGTTTGAGTTGGACGATCAGCGAGGACTCGGAGGACGAAACATAGTAGTACTTGGCTTTCGTACTATCGATATCATGCGATGCACATAACGCTTACACGAGAAAGTTTACCCCACAACCACGCTCGTCACAGGCATAGACCACGGATCGGTTGGATTTCACAAAACTTGTAAAGACACAGTTATATAACACACAATCTTGTACAGTAACCCAGGGGAAGATCTAGCAGGAGACAGATATAACAACGGACAGACCAAGAGGCTCACCAAGACCCATCCTCGGGCTCGGTGTAGCTCGCCTCCTCGCGGTCATGTGCCATGAGGCGCGAGTATTCGAGCATGAGTCGAAAGTTGTACGCGGTGAGATCCTCAGGGCGCCACATGCGCTTGCTCCACGCTGTGCCGGCGGCGGCGATACGCTCCGCCTCGGCAGGGTGTGCGCCAATGCCTTGGGCATCGCCACGGAGGAAGACGAGGGCGTCGTAGAGGTCGGAAAAGTCCATCAGGATCGGTATGTAGTGCACCCATGGCTGCACGCGGCCGGCGAACCACTCGGGATACACGCTCGCCTTGAGGACGACGGCGCCGGACGAGATGAGGCGCTTGAAGCGCGACGACCAGCCGTTGCCGTCGATGTCGAGCACGAACTTGTACGCGCCCGCCTCCTCGTAGCTCATGTTCGGCACGTACTCGTAGCGCTCGCGCATCTCCTCGCACGCCTCGGGCGAGCACGAGAGCGGGCCGCCCGCGAACGCGACGTCGAGCAGCGCGCCGTTCAGCCGCTTCGTGCTCTCGGGCTTGGAGTTGAACGCCTCATCGCGTTCGCCGCCGATGAGCACACTCGCGCTCCCGCGCACCGTGTCCCCGAACGAGACCATCCGCTCGCGATGGCTCTGCCGCCAGAAGCGCATCGAGTCCGCGTGCCAGATGCCCGTGTTGCTTCCGCGCCAGAGGACACGGTCGTCCGTCTTGTCCGCCCACTCGCGTGCACCGGGGACATCTTCCTTCCAGTTGAATGGTGTCGCAACGTGGATGTCCGAGTGGAGGCGTGAAACGCTGTATGAGAACACAGGCGGAGGCGGCGGCGACGGGCCTGGCCCGTACTCGTGTGAGAGGAACTGTCCGTGCTGGTGCAGCAGCTGCGGGTGCATGCACGGGTCCATCGCGAAGAAGTGGTCGTGGATGAAGGTCTTGATTGGCGCCGGCCGGGGTGGGTGCTCCAGCTCATACGGGGTCGTCCGAGCAGTCGACGTTTTGGCGCATCCGGAAAGCCAGCCGACGCTGTCGACCTTGATAGAGTCCACGTCGAGGTCTGTGGGTGACATGAGCATCGGCACACAGGCAAGCGACGTGGATACGAACATCTGCCTTCCTGGATTGCTACGTGGGCCTGCGACATGTAGTCGTAGCTGCCAACGACGTAGGGGGCGTCGTGCGGGTTGAACACAGCCCGAAAGTGCGGCAGGTGCTCCTGCACCGGCCGCAGCGTCGCGAGCATCTCTTCGGCGCCGGCGAGGTGCATCTCGCGGCTGTGTACCTGCAGCGTCATGTTCACAATCGCGACGCCGTGGGTGCCGACGGTGCCCATCGTCCAGCTGTCTTCGTGGCCTTCCTGGCGGTGCGCGAGATCACGGAAGTCGTCCGGCGAGAGTGCCCAGTAGTGGGATAGATCATGATGAATGAGGTCGTACTCGTCCGGCAGCAGCACGTCGTGCTCTTCGACGTAGTCCCACCTGAAAGGGGATATGAGTGACTCGCTCGGCATGTGAGAAATACAGCGGCTACGTACCACCTGTCGAACCCCTTTGGCGGGGCCCGCCCGTATCGACGACGATACTCTGACACGGCTTCGTCCAGACTTCGAGACTGGCGCGCCATCTTGTCGTCCCACTCCTTGTGTGCACGCTCGATGAGGTCGAAGATGGGGTGGCGGCCGCCAGGGTTGACCTCGAGGAGGCCATCTCGGCGCCAGGTGTGGGGCTTGAACGCGCTGTCCGCCTCCTGCGGGCGCGCCGCGGGCCGGCGAGTAGTCTCGCCCTTGAGGCCAAGGATGCCCTGCCCGTTGCGAGACTTGGTCTTGGGGCGCGCGCGGCCCTTGCCCTTGCCCTGCGCCTGTGCAGGCAGCGGCAGGTCCAAACGCGCGCTCACCGCCGTCCGCCACGAGACCTCGACGTGCGAGTCTGAGCCGGAGAGCGCACGGACGAAGACAAAGCCTGCGCCGAGGGCAGCGAGCACATACGCCCATGTCGCCAGACGCCGACGCGCACGCAGCGTTGGCCTCTTGGACAAGCTCAGCGGAGAGGATGCCATCACTCAGGACAGGTAAGAGAAGGAGCAGCGCAGTCGGGGTGCGTGCGGAGGTCGGCGGAATATTGAGCGTCCCGCCCCTCGCGGCGTTCCTAGATAATCATACGGCTTGACGGCGATCATGATGGCTGCATTCTGTTCGCGGCCCCTCTCGGTGCGTCGTCTGGCATCCCCTTTGAAGTTGCACCTTGCATGGCTCAGACGGGGGTGGTGGCAAAAGGACAGAGTGGAACCGAACAACGGCGACAAGGTCTGTCTCAGCACGTCAAGCTACAGAATTCAATCCGTCTCACTGCATACGCGCTCGTGACTGAGCCCATCATCAGCCCGAATCTTCAAGCTTCAAGCATGGTCATTTGCACAAATATCCTTAGGCTTAGTATCTAATTTCATTTACGTCCCTAGCTTGCATGTATGAGTGCCACAGCAAAACGGACTTCCAGGTCGACTCCTAAGTCCAGCATACATCCACGCCGTCGAGAGTAGTCAGCTTGTCGCATATATTCTTCCATCTATCATCGCAGTTCTTGAATGTTATAGTTGATAGAGGCGGGCCCACAGTGCGTGCATAAGATTGAAGACCTTCCAAGAAATCCTCCGCGTTTTGTTTGAACTCGTGTGGATATTCATTGGTGACCACCTCGACCGTGATCGAACACACTTCGGTAAGATAACCGACGTTGGAGTGAGCTAAGAATTCGATCGAATACTTTCCCTTGAGATGTAGGTTTTGAACTTGGGGCCAAAAAGTGTGGTGGAGTTTGATTGCGTCGACCCAGCGAAGTGAAAATGTCGGATGATCCGTGTGTAAATCATTGTTTCGGAACTCAGCGCAGGGAAGGATTGGGCCATCGACAACAAGTGTACCTGGCGGTAGGTGATTTTGTCCGGTATGATGTTTCCAGAACCTGGTCACATAGTCGAACACGGTGTTCCCAGCGTGAACATGAGCCTCGTGATCCTCATAGCTGACGTAACAGTCCTGCACCCTCAAAATGAGGGTCTTGGCAGGATGGTGAAGTCCACATAGAAGCGCTTGGAGATAGAAAAGGCTCGCATCTATCGTAATGTTGTGCAGACCAGGCAATGGCACTAGAGCTCGATTATCGTCCCCAGAGGATTGAGGAGTACACTCCTGCCTTTCAGCTGTGATTGCCAATGACTGGAGATTCGGGGTATGCTCCAAAAGCTGGAAGATGGTCTCTATAGGCCCGACGTCGTTTAGCATGAGATTTTGAAGAACCCGGAACCCTAAAAAAGGGCCATTTGTAATCGGAGAGAGGTATACATTGCCGATTTCTAGAGTAGTGAGCGAATGGCAGCCGAGTACGAAGTCGTTGATGGAAGCATAGTCCATGCCACATCTAGGTGCGTAACACAGCGTGCCCAACCGAGGAAACTCTCCGTGGATCTCACCAAACACAGTGCTGGTGATATCCAGCTCGTGCACTCGGGAAGCGACATCTTGTAACAGCTCGATCTTCTCATTCTCAGGCGTTGCAATATCTTCCAGGTACAAAATGCAGAGTGGAAGTGATTTTGCATGGGTGAAGTGGCGATGGATCGTTGGGATTCGCCATTCCATGTTGATGGTAGCCCATAGGCTTGGTGTTTCCAGAGCTACAGCGTGGAAGTGCTTGCACACCCACATGATACGGGACCACTCGTAAGCAGTATATCTGTCCTGAACGGAGTGACAGTGTTGAACAGCTGCGAATATCTGCGCGAGAACCTCAGCAGGGAGTTGTTGAATTGGAGTCATTGCGTTTCGCTGTATTCTAGCTGCGTTGAGTTGCGCCTGCAGCTGATCGATTTGGTGGACAAGACATAAAATGACATGATCGAGCTCGTGTAGGGTGCTCATGGTAACCTGGACCGGCTGGAGTGATGATGGTGGTTGGAGCACAAGAGGGGTTGGTGGCCAAACACGCCACAACATGTCTTCCAATAGCAGCCGAACTATGAGAGCGACGTCTAGTATCAAGCATCCATATCCATATAGTTCTAAAGACAGGGTATCTGCATTATAGTCGAGGAACAGTCAAGACGACGGCGTTACAACAGGAGAAATCGTGACACATGTCGTTTCATGCGCTTCATTGGGGCTCAGTCGGTCCGGGCCCAGGGAATGCGCCCGGTATCGTCTGCCGCCTCCGCTCCGGGTGATGGAAATATGTCTGGCGTCGTCTCCGCGTCGCCGCTGGTGAGTCAGAGGCTGATGCTTGCCGCTCATCGACGACCTCGGAGTCCGAGTGTGCGCCACCATCGGCAGGCGGCGCCGCAGAGCTCGGCTCGCGCGAAGGCGAAACCGAGAGCGTGCCGTAGTCCTCCGAGTCCGAGTCGCTCCCGATGTCCTCCATGAGCCAGTCGTCGTCGTCCGGAAGCATGATCACGCCCGAAGCGCCGTCAAAGCTGAGGCGATGCTGAAGTAGCTGATCCCGCTCTGTGCCTCTCCGTGACGGTCGCGGTCGAGCGTCCTGCCATGGGTTATGGTCTGCCGGTGGATCTGTCGCCCCATAGTTCTGCACACCGTTCGACGGGCCCGCAGATGGTGTGTCGATCAGTGGAAGAGCAGACCGCTTCCGGATACGAGAGCCGCGTGGCGCCATGCTCCATCGTCGGCGCATAGTGAGCACGACGGCATCGTCTCCAGCCTTCACTCCGTTCGGACGGTCACGGTTCACGAGGGTCTCGCCCTTCTTCAGCGGTAGCCACGGCTGTGGCAGCACGCCGTTCAAAGCCGGATGTCCGTATCGTCGCTTCCCAGTGCTGAGGATCCATGTTAGTGAGCGGATGAACGAGGGCAGCACATACGACGTACTTGAGGACGCCGCTGTACCAGTTCGCCATCGGTGGCTGGGACTAGAGAACAGTAAGTTACATCCGCTTCTCGAGAAACGACAAGGGCCATACGTAATCGGTCCGATCGTCTTCCGGAGCGACATAGAGCGTCTCGTCGTTCTGAGCGTATCGGCGGCGGTTGAGGTTGCTGTCAACCGATCAGTATTGCTAATTTGTGCAGATTCTGTAAGCCACAAACCTTTGACTCCACGTAACCGGGTGACCCGATTTGAGTTTTGTAACCTCCGCAGCCTCCTCGCCACGCTGAACCTCGCACACCGAGTTGAGGCCGACGTATTTGCTGAGGGGGCCAAACAGTCGGTAGATGTACCAGCTCCATACAACTGCGCCGGTGAGAAGTGCACCGAGGAAACTGGCAGCGATGAACGATGCCCGAAGTAGGAAGATACCAGTCATGAACACAAGGAAGATGACGACTGCCCACATCAGGCGAACAAAGGTGATGGGCCATGCCTGCCCCTGAGACTCGTAGGGCTTGTAGAAAACTACGAGGAGGGTCAGAATGTGGGTTGGAGAGAGATAGAGCGCGAGATCACTAACCGAAAAGGAGCTTGTACTTGTAGACAACGTAGGCACACCCAAAGTAGATGGCTCCAAAGATGAGGATCAGCGGCTGCACCACACTGTACAAGAGCGTAACCACAAAGACGAGGATGGCTTGCGGGTAGACGACACCATAGTTGATCATCGGCGGAGCGTTGAGTTCAGCAAAGTCTAGAAGTGAAGTTGAATGGAATCGTTCATCACGAGTCGTTGAAGGAAGGACGAACCTCGTGGAGTTCGAGTGATGAACATCAGGTAGAAGAGACGAGGCAGCACTACACCAAGGTTGAGGAGCTGAAGAGGCATGATACCCAAACCTTGGAGGATAACATAAGACAAGAAGAAGTGCCTAGAGGAAATGCGTGAGTGGAATAGATTTTGCCAAATACAATCGACTCACTTGGCTTGACCTTTGGATAGCGATTCAGCGATGCGTTCAGGGATCTTTCCAGGTGCATTTGCAAGATCTCGGACGAGTTGCCAATAGGTTGTCGCCAGAAGGAAAATGAAGACGACATTGACCAGCAGGAATAAGAAGTACCTGTGGAAGTCGTTAGTTGTTGATCTGCCGTTACGCTCTGTCCACCGACTTCTTCATAAGTGAATATTCAACGAGACTCCGAGCACGGTAACCTTGGACATAAGTGAGACCTGAGAGGAGTGTGAGTGAGGGATCTGGTCGGACAAGATCAGGGCAGACCTTCGAGGATGAACGGAATCACAGCGTTCAGCGAAATCATGGCCACCGAGGGTAACGAGTTCTGCACAATAGCCTTGACCCGGGCGTCCCTGTCAATCAACTCGCGAAGCCAAGGCATCGTCTTCTTGATTTGGTTGTAGCTGAGGAGCATGGCCAGTGATTCGATAGGCACAATCCAGAACATGAACAACAGGATGATGCAGGCAAGCACAAACAGCTCCCGCGTAGTGATCGAGCGCGGAGAGTGAGTCATGTTGGACCAGACGATGTCTCGCGGCTCGGGTGCGACGTGACAGTGCACGTCGAACGGCGATGATGCCTGGGCGGTTTGTACGGCCATCTGTGCAGCGGACATCTTCTCGAACGTGACGAACGCAGCTTGAGTTGCCTTGAACTTGCCCTGAGCACGACGGTCACGGACTGCCTCGTCGGCGGCCTGGAACTGCTGGTCGAGATAGTCCAATGCGTCCACCATGGGTCCGAAGAACTTTGGGCGCATTGTTGGCCGTGCTCGGTGGGGAACCACGAGCCGCGGGGGGCCGCCAGCTTCGATGCCATCCACATCGACCAGGGGTGCCACCACGCTGTTGCTCGGGTCCGATGGCGCAGCCGTGCTTGGATTCCCGATGTAGTCCGTCCAGGCCCGTTCGAGGGCGAGCAAGGCTTTGGTACGGGCGTCGAGGAGCTCTTTGAGCGAGTCAACCTCTCGACAGACGGATACGCTCTCGACCGGCAAATCCACCGCCTCAAAGTACTCGGCCAGCGCACGCTCGCCACGGAGATATGGCGGAAGCTCGGTGACCATGACTGTCCGTGCAGCAATCGAGTGCACGAGCTCGAGCGAAAACAGCTGGCGAGAGCGGATAAAGCGCCGATAGTTCCGGTAGAGGTAGAAGAGCGTGATGAAGGTGAAGAGAAAGGTGAAGAGCAGGTGAACAGTCAGGTACGAGTTGGCATCAGAGATGAGATCCACCCATTGGCGCTCAGGTAGTTCGGTGCGATTGCCCTTCGGTCCGTCCGCGAAGTTGAAACATGGCCAGTCGTCGTCATCATCCTGAGTGTACTTCTTTGCGTTGCTCTGCGTTATTATGTGAGCTTAAAGCTGAGTGATATCAGACGGTGAGAGTCAGACCATGTAGTTCACCGGCATGAGGATTGTGACAGCGAAGAACGAGCAGACGGAGAACAGCTTGAACGACATCTTCAAAAAGCTCAGGAGCTGTCAGAGACTCTATCAGTAAGAGACTAGACGTATACAGAAGAAAAAAAATCAGACCACTGCAGCGTCCAGCCCAACTATCTGGAGGACAGTGAACTCGGAGGTTTGAATGGTAGGCATGATCCATCCAAAAACGGAGGGGCGAGAGTGAGCTTCGTGAGGTGAGAATCCTAGACAAAAGATCAGAGTTGTGTCTTCGACGTCTCCTGGCTCTCATACCTTTGAGCTTGGTTCTCGGTGCGAAGAGCAAAGGCCATCGCGTCCTCCCGTACGAGAACAGGACAAACGACGAGATGCCGATGAAGCCAGCGAGTATGAGCTGCGTCGTGAACCACGGACCCTCAAATTTGTCTGGTTCAGTGGGATATACCAGTCAGTCATACGATCTCAAGAGCGTAGGGGAGGTCGCACAAGTGGGCCCCGTTCCTGGCGGAGCGCCGCCGGGGTGGTCCGAGTCATTCCCAGGCTTGCATCCGCCACCGTTGTCGTCGAGTACGCGCGCGAACGCGAGTAAAGCGTCCATGCCGCACGCGCACAAGGGCCTGCAAGCGAGAAGACCACTCAAGATATGAGGTCACGAAGGGAAGAGGCAGACGACCACAGCACAGCCTCAGCTCGCCAAATGAAGAGCTCGATTGATTGCGACGCCAAAACACTTTGTTCGTACATGTACATTCACATTTGTCTTTCGATTCAGAAGCTCAGCATCTTCACCTGCCCTCCCTTGGTCTTGAAAGACGCCACCGTTTTCCCCTTGTAAATGACCTCCATCGACCGGGAAGGTGCATGTGCGTCCACAGTTAGAGTGGCATTCGTGGCCTTGCCGTCCTTCCACGCAAGGTCCAGCGTGATTCCTCCGCGAACGCGAGCGGCCTGCAATCAGCTTTGTCAGCTTCTGGTGGCAGGTTCTATCCGACCTCAAAGCATACCTTGATGGATCCGGTGGCCCACGTCTTTGGCAGAGCCGGAAGGAGTGTCACTTTCAGAGGCGTGTCCAAGGTAGGGACATCTGGAGTTTGGAGTAGCGCGTTCTGATAGGACTCTTAGCATGATATCTTATACAGTGGCTCAGACTCACCATGACCGCCGCAGGATATCCCAGGTTGGCGTCGATCTGGAAAATAGCCGAGTCGGAAGGGTTGTACAAGCTGAACAGATTGGCGGCAAAGTTGCGTTGAAGTGCATACTATGGGTTTCGTTAGTGTTTGGTCTCCGCAGTGGGAAAGATAGGTTACTGTGAGCTCGTGGTAGGACGTCTCAGCATCCCCAAGCTACGCTCGTTCAACACAACGGTAGGCAATTACGAGAAGAGATGAGACGTACCGTCGAATACAATACCGAGCGCATAATCTTCTCCCAGCCCGAATCTGCGTCCGGGCCTGTCCCGTTGCCGCGATGAACTAGACTGGTTCGCACCGCAGCGTACACTTGATCCTTGGTATAGTGTTCCGGGGAATCCTGAAGTATTGGGTCGAAGGAGGAGAGCGAATAGCTTGGGTAGAAGCCTATGAGGTGTGACAGATGACGATGAGTATCGCCCGGCCAGTCTAGCTCGACTTTCCATTCTGTGTCATCACAATTAGTGCCAGGCTAGATCATTATACAAACCGCGTATCATACCTTGGAGTTCGCCCCAACTACCTATCTTGACGCCCTTATACATGGCCTGGCGCTTGCTGCGTACCTCTACGAACATGGATCAACAGAAGGGCTCGAAGTGTGAGGGGTTGGCAGTATACCTTGTAAGAACGCCGTGTCTGTGTCTCCGGATGCTTCGAAACCTTTCTCCACTGCGTTGAGCAGCCTGTCACGCACTTTGCTCAGCGATGTACAAGATTGTAGCGGTGACAATTCTTACTCCCAGATCAGGGTTTGCTGGTGCGTGCAGCCGAAGGTGGTCGGTGCCTGCTCGGGCGAGTTGCACGGTGCCGTAACCAGGGTGCCGTCGTTGAAGTGCCTGTCGGGAATGAGCTTCTGCAAGTGGAATTGGGCGACACCCTTGAGCAGCGGCCACCCCTGCTGGCGCCACCAAGTAAGGTCGTTGGTGAAGGAGAGGCGGTCATACGCATGCGTCATCATCCAAACATTGGCCTCTGGAAAAGGGTGTCATGAGATCAGATTCGGATAGACGCGTGCATTCGTACCTGGGTAGTCTGAAGAGTTGACCCAAGTCTTCATCCCGGTGTAACCAAAGATCTAGCATGATCAAATGAGTCACCATCATGAAAAAGACTGATGAAGGTGCTTACATTCATCTCGTCGTGTGTGACCTTTGTGCATTACATCAGCTCAAGCGTACTAGAAGAGAAGGAACATGCGCTTACCCAACCCTCTGAGATATTGTAGAGCACCTTCGCCGTGTACTCTCCACGCGTAGCCCATGTCTGCTCGATATAGTTCCACAGGGATGCTGTGATGTCCAAGTTGGTGATTTGTGCGGACCAGTAGTTCATCTGGAGGTTGATGTTGGCATCTATGCAATCGTCAGTGGCCAAACACCTCATCGCAATTAGTGAGCCACAAACGGTAATCAGCTCCCCATGGAGTTGAGCTATCCAACGCCCACTTGCCCTGAAGGTTTGCGGGTAGAACTCCCCTTGAAGATGAGAAAAGCATGTATCGGCCGTAGTTGAACGTCAACCACTCCAAGTACGGGTTCCCGGTGTCCACCTGATAGCTCGCCAGATGCTGATCCGTCGGTGTCGCCAAATCCTCCTTACTCGGAGTGCCGAGGTCCAGTGAGAACTTGCCCAGCACTGACTGCACGTCTTTCACGTGCCGTGCCCGCTCGGTCTGATACGAGCTTGGGAGCGCGGCGAGAAGGCGCACAAGCTCCGCGTGTGGATCTTCCCCCCGGAACGAGTAGTTGCTGGCTGCGTTGCCCTTGAACATGTCGTACTCGGTGTCGCCGACCCAACTGAGCCAGGCGCTGCGTGCACCCTGCACTTGAAGCGTCGCGTTTGCGGCTAGTCCCCCAATCGACGTTGACCCACACGACACGCTGCCACCGACGGATGAAACGCGAAGGAGTATTTCTAAGAGCATACCGGGTTGCGCGACGAACCCGCGGACACGAAGTGTGTTGCTGTTCATGCAGGTAATGTTCGGCATCGGTAGACCCTGCGTGGTGTAGTTGGACCACGACACGCTGAGGGAAGGAAGCGTCCCAGAAGAAACAGAGAGATATTGAGAGCATGCCCGAGATGGATTGGAGCAGATCGTTTCTCTGCACGGTATCAGTTCAAAAGGTATGGCTCGGTAACTGTTCGTACCTGCTAAACGATTGCGAGCTTTCGGTCCATGCGGTGTGATGCACGGCCTCGTCGAGGTCAAGCCATCGGCTATAGTTGGATGCAGGCGTCGTAGAGTTCAACGTCGCAAAAATGTAGCCTGCGCCGACATAAGAGCCTGCAAAGTGCGAAGTCAGTGAAGGCATGTCAAGGTATAGTTCATCTTATTACCATATCCCTGAGGATCGTCGGTGTACAGCGCCGTTATGTCTGTCTAACGTCAGAGATTGATCACGGATGAGCGAGATAGATAGCTGACTATCAATCGTTCCATTTGGGCGGGCGAAGATCTCCTGTCGATAGTTTGACATGGCCTTGGCCACAGCAGCCGTCTCATTCGGGAGTTTGTTTCCTCCGTTATATGACTATACGCTCAAGTCGTGAGAAGGTGTGATCTCCCGGTCGCGACGTGAGGCAATATAACGCACCGAGTTGGAGAAAGGTCCTCCGGTCCAAAGGGACTCCAAGTTCAGCTGCATGATTTCTTGAGAAGTTCCACCAGGCAGCATAGCTAGCCTCAAAGTGAGTATTGGAGAAGAGTAAGTGGGTACTTCACAACCGGACTCACCAGCCAAGTAGCCATTGCCGACAGGCAACCACGTCTTTGACCAGACGTTCCCAGTGTAGTTGTACCACAATCCGTTGCCAGAACTAGGAAATCCGGCGGGCGATGTTCGTACGGATGCGGCCCATGAGCCCAAGAGCAGGAAGTGCGAGAGCCGCATAGCGAGTATGTCCTGCAGCTGGGTCGCCCACCCGCTCATATACATGTAGACGTCTTCCCTTCACGACGTCATTCGCCTTCGGCACAAGACATGATTCAACCCATGGAGAGCGTTTACATTCATATGTTGTGCAAGTGGGATGGTTTGTCTGAGCGCGTGACGATCTGGAAGAGGGGAAGGTGGAGGAGGAAGGACAAGGAGCGGTGGAACCCCGGTCCGGCGGACCGGCCAATTGGAGAAGCAAAAGCAAAGCGTCAGCGACCTCCACGGATGAACATTCCGACTCCGTACATATGCTTCGTCATAGCTAGTCATAGCCACGTTACATGATATTCCGAGAGACGATCACAAACTATGCCGCTGTATGAAGCCTCCCAAACAAGCGTCATCAAGTGCTCGAGTAAACATCGTTCGGCGCAACACACAAGACCTAACATTGTGTCAGTCTCAGAAGTATGATAGAGGTCGAAACCCCATACCTCGTCCACGTAGATGTTGGAGCAATCAGATGCTACGTTTGGGTTGTTGAGCAGAAGCGTTGCCGTGTCGATGCCAGCTCCGTCGGCAATACTGGCGCAGTAGTCGCCCGATTGTACAACGTAGGTCTGACCACAGTCTTCTCCAGCGAGCCCAAGGCACAAGAGCTGTCGACCGTAATTGTGTCAGTAGGAGCAAACCCTGCGACTGGGTACACTTCACCTCGTTGTGACGAAGCCCCTGACAGCCAGCATCGATATTGTTGACGTTGACGACCTTGCTAGAGAGCTGGTAGCTGGTATGTAGGATGATGTGAGCTAATGGTAGGCTCTTCACCATGACGAATCAGTGGTACGTACGTGGACACGTTGTTCGCCGCTGAGATGGAATCACAGGTGTCGCCATCCTTGACTATGTAATCTCGAGCACAGAGCGGAGTGGCTACAGCGCTTGCAGCGAAGATGGAAAGAAGGGCCAGTGGGACAAAGTAGGTCTGCATCTTGACTAGTATTGGCTGGTGAAGTAGAAGAGATGGGATGAAGGGGGAAGTGATGATTGCTTGCCGTACTCCAGTCGCTGGCGGGGTTGAGTCTTATAGCATATGGTCCCGAGTCACACACCAGTTCTGAACTAAATGAAGATGGGACTGGGCCGCGGACGAGACCAGGGGTATGACTGCGCTTAGGCGCTGAATGAGACGTCAAGCGAAGCCAGGTCACTGTGAATATCAAGACCGAGGTGGGAAGCAGCAGATGAGCAGAAACGAGGCCCACATCTGAGGCTACCTGATCAGGGCGCAGTGATGCTTGTTGCTGCATGAGAGCATATCGCAGTCATTGTTCCCATCGATGACTCCTTGACACGGTGAAGAGTCGATGGAGTTCGGCCAAAGAAGAGATTCTGGCGCCATGCAGCTTTAACACTGCTCGATGTATTGGGGTAACAGATTCCACGGGATGACAGGAAGGAGACGGACTCGATTGCCTGCTTACCTCCGGAAGTGGAACGGGAGGAAGAAAGCGCGTCAGGAGGCACGTGGTCGCGTCGCGGCGAACACGGTGGACCCGGGTCAGACACTGCCATACACGCTCTTCCCCACCGTGTCTGGCCGGAGCACGCTGGATCTTGCAGCTTGCAGTCTCGTCATGTCGACCTCCGAGCCCACAACCGACCCGCGTCTCGCAGCGCGTCTGGCCAAGCGGCAGGCGAAGAAGGAGCTGGGAGAGTCCCTGAAGGACGAGGTATGCGGCCGTCTTTGTACCTGCCGTGCGTGCTGACCTTGGACTTATAGGGAAACGAGCTCTTCAGGAAGGGACAGTATACGGAGGCGTGCGAGAGATACATCACCGCGACGGATGTCTACGGCGAGCGCGCCGTCTATTTGAACAACATCGCGGCTGTGATGCTTAAGCGGAATCCGTTCGCCCCTCCAACTCTTTCCAAGTCTGTCCTTGCCTCATGACCTGCATGATAGATACAAGGCAGCCGATTCTGCGGCTACCGATGCACTCCTGCGCAGTCCAGTCTTGCTAAAGGCGCGCTACCGACGTGGCCTGGCCAGGAAAGGTTTGGGCACCATCAGGAAACTCGAGTTAGCCATTGAAGGTGCGTGGTCTGTCTTCATGTCATTCATGCGCTCAATTTCATGCAGACTTTGACAACTGCGCGAATCAAGACCCAACGTGTACAGAGGCGGCGTTGGAGTACGAGCGGACGCATCTGTTGCTCATGGACCTTCGGGCGAATCCATCCAAGCAGGGCCAGGCAGGGTCATCCTCGCACAATGACTCATCGTACGACGAAGAAGCCAGCCCCGAAGAGGACGAGCACTCCGACGCCTCCGATGACGACGAGGTATCAGACGAGAACCTCGACATCGCCGGGCCTGCCTACGACCTCAGCGATCTCGAGACGGACGTCGAGTCCACCTCGAGTGACGCCGAGCTCGAGGGCAAGAACGCCGTGCCCTGCAAGCACTACAATCACGACGGCTATCCGCGGGGCCGAGGCTGCACGTATCGCCACGCACCCGACGACAAGAGTGACCGCGATCGTCTGTACGCACCACGCCCGTATCGATGCCCCCGGATGCTCACCATGCGTCGCAGAGGCCGGAACATCTGCCTCTACTGGCTCCTAGACGTGCCCTGCCGATTCGGCAAGGCAAAGTGCGTGTATGCGCACGAGCGCCAGCACCTCCCCGCGGGCTGGTGGGACTTCCCCGCCGCCGTCGCGGAGTACAAGTCCGCGAGCGGCTGGACGTACCCGTTCAACCGGACGGAGATGATGCCTGCGCTCGTCATGATGCTCACCCGCAAGTTCCACATGCGCGGGTACGGATCGCGTCGGAAGATCGCGGTTGCCACGAATGCGTCGAACAAAGGCAAGGGCAAGGGCAAGGCATCTCAGGCGGGAGGCTCGCAGCAGCCCGCTGCAAGTGGTAATGGTCGTGGTCGCGGGCGTGGCCGTGGCCGCGGACGAGGCCGCGGCCGGGGAGGTGGACGTGGACCAAGTAGCTCTTTCTTCGAGGTGGAGATGTCGGACGACGAGTTGGAGCAGCGCATGGCCAACTGCGGTTTCACTGACGCTCAGGTGATGGACTTGACCTGCCAGGGCGTGAAGCCGTGGGACGACGACGCCTGGGTGAGTGCCTGACTCACAGAGCTGGAGAGAGCGGTGTGCTGACCCTGTGTGTCGCAGGATGTAATGAACGTCCTCAGCAGTTATTGACCTCTCTGTTCGTGTGTAACCCTTAACGTACATCCTTATAATGCTGAATCTTAGTCGCTGCCATCTGTTTTCTCGTCAAGAATGTCATTATCGTACGGGGGATCCTCCCCGGGTATCAAGATATGCATACATACATCCCTCCAAGCACTCCAGCCATGTCCATCACTTGACGTACACTTCACTTCCCTTCGTCCACACCGCTCGTGGCTTATACTTGAGCGCCTTGTCCTCCATCCTCGCCTTCACACTCTCATGGAACAACGGGTGGTCGAGGCATATCTGCCTCCCGCGCCCAAAGTTGACACTGCGTGCGCCGTTCAGCCATGCGTCGTGCAGAAAGGGAAGAAAGCACACACCGCAGCTTGCGCTCCCAGCGCCCCTGCTTGTCCTGGTACGCGACCGTAAGCGGCAGACACTCGAGAATCCACCACGCCCAGTGCCCATGCAGCCCGAGCTCGTCATGCACCGGCGCGAGCGCGTCCTGCCCGTCGCCCGCCACGCCCGCATCGTCGCTCGTGTCCGTGTCCAGCATGATCCCGAGCGACGCCATCGAGCCAGGCGCCCACAGCACGCGCACGGGCGCGCGCGCGAGCTCGCGCACCATCCACCGCAGCGGGACGCTCGAGAGAAGATGCGGCTCCGTGTCCGGCGCGGCCCCGCCGCCGACGTCGCAGTGCACGCCCGCGAAGAAGACCTCGAGCACGTCCGTCTCGATCCGCTCGTGCGTTTGCGCAGCTTCCTTCCCGACCACGCCTCCCTCAGAGACAGAGTCGCGATGTGCACGTTGAATGTGCTTGCGGAAGCGCTTGACGCTCCCTTGTGCCTTCGCGACCGCGTCGCGCACGGAGTCCGCGCTCAGGGCCGCGTACTTGGCTTGCGCGTGCGCGTGCGGGGCCGTTGGTGCAGAACGGACGGCTGCACCTTCTGCAAGGTTACCGGCGACGGGCGTCGCGTGCTCCGGGTCCTTCTTCGCGCCCGCCGTGTCCGGCGCGGGGCGGTGATACATATTCGGCATGAAGCGCACGCGGTGCTGTCTCCCCATCAGCACTCCCCCCACTACGCGGGGCGGGACGGACGGACCTCGTCGAGCGCGAGCGCCTGGCGGAACACGCGGATGCCCTCGTTCGCGCCCGTGAACGGGAGGTTCTGGCTCGCGATCACACCCACGCTCGCGACCGTGTCCCACACGCCGACGAAATCCACGTCTACGTGCCGCGCAAAGCCCGCCTTGAACGCGGCCGCGAGCGCGACGCCCGGCGCGTCGCTGCGCGCATACAGCTTGTACGCGAACGGGAGGAGCTCGGCGGAGCCCGGCGGGATGAGCCCGATCTTGTGCACGAAGCCCGCGAGCGCGCGCGCGGTGTATGCGCCGCGCGAGAAGCCCGTGATCACGATGCGGTCGCCGGGCAGGTGGTGGTCCACGAGCCAGGAGTAGCCGCCCGAGACGTGCGCGTACCTGCGGACAGGAGTCGCGTCAGCCAGCTCCCACAGCGATCGGGCGCGTGCGGCACTAGACGTACAAGTACCACGCAAACGCCTCGTCCAGGATCTTCGCTGCCCACTGGAACGCAGGGTTGACGACGCCCGGGCCGAAGTACGTGCCGATCCCGGGCTGGTAGTAGCACAGCTGCTGGTCGGGCGCGTCCTTGGCGAGCAGCGTGAACAGCTTGACCACGTTCGAATTCTATCACCATATCAGACATGAGAGGAAGTATAGAGCGCAGACAGTCGCACCTCGGCGCCGAACTGGCCCGCCGTGCCGTCAAAGCAGAGGACGAGCGTCTTGGGCATGGCGGCAATGGTCAAGGGGCCTGCACAGAGCGCTGTCCCACTATAACTGCAGATGCAGGTGACGGCCAAGCGCCATGGACAGGACACTCAACAAAGATCCGGTTGCCGAGGGCGGAAGGTGAAGGAAGGGAAGCCATCGCGCCCGAGGAAGCGCGAAAGGGGACGGTCACATGGGCGCGCGGATCGGGCTTCCTCGACAGAGGCGGAATTACTACAGAGCAACAATACAACGTACGATAGCGAGCAGAACAGCGAGGACTACAGGAAAGGGGATCAGAGGCGGAGGAGCCTGCGCTTCTTCCGGGGCGTGCCGGCGTGCTCGTCGTCGTCCGCGTCCTCGTGCCGCCGGCGGTCCCGCGTCGGGCTCGGCTGCACGCTGCGCACGCCCGTGTGGCGGAGCGTCGAGCGCGTGCGCGCGAGGGCGGGCGGGAGCGTGAAGGACGCGGTGCGCCGGATGGCGTTCGTGAGCGGCTTTGGGAGAGGGAACGCGAACGGGCGCGTCGTCGGCGTGGTGGGCGAGTGGGCGGAGGAGGAGGAGGACGATGACGACGACGACGACGCGAAGAGCATCGGCCGGCGCGGGAGGAGTGCGCGCGCCTTGGCGGGGACGGGCAAGTGCGGCGTGTGCGGCGTGTGCGAGGGCGTGTCGTCGTCCATGTCCGTGTCCTCGGGCTCGGACGGGATGAGCAGCGGCGGGAGCACCTCGGCGGCCTTTCGGGGGGCGGGCAGCGGGCACTCCTCGAGCTCGAGCGGGAACGCGCCCAGCCCGTCGCTGCCCTCGTAGCCCTCATCCTCATCCTCATCCTCGTCGTCGTCGTTCATCGTCCACGCGCTGAAGGCAGTGTGAGCTCCTCGGTCTCCCGGCGGGCGGGCGCTCGAACCTCGTGAAGCCCGTGAGGCCGTCGAGGCTGTCGAGGCTGTTCGAGCGGTCGCGGTCGGGCAGCGGCACGGCCGCGAGCCGCTGCGCCTTCTTCGGCGCGGGCAGCGGGACGGAGCGGAGCATGGCTTGCATCGTCCGGGCGTGAGGGCAGGTGGGTGGGCAGCGTTAGGCGTGCGGGCGGGAAGCGGGAGGTTGATGAGGCAATGCGGACCAGCGGTACGCGGGTGATGGCGGGCGGACACAATATACGAATTCGTTGCGAGTTCCGGTGCCGGATCTGTCCTTCGTTGTCGGCGTGGACGCAGCGTGGAGCGAGCTCATCACGACGCGGCGGGTTGCGAAGAAGCCTGGCGGCCGGGGCGGTTGCCCGCCGGCCCCGCTTCGCTTTTGACCACGACCATGCTGCTTTCGGACGCGCTTACGTTACTCCCCACGCAATGCACCTCCCGCCTGGGTTGATTGCGGATGCAAATGCTCGATAGACGCGACTGATCCTGCCTGCAACCATGCTCTCTTGCTCTCACAACTGCGCTCATCGATATCTGTATGAATTGACTATCGCAGGCATGTGAACGATGGGCGGGCGTGTGAACTGCGGATTAGGACTCTACATTCGTCACTACATGGCCGAGGCCAACCAGCGCGAACGTGACATCATGACCCGCAAGTCAAGAGGACACTGAAGCCAGCCGATGCGATACGCACGTCAGCACCATGGCCGTGTCTCCTCCAGATATCGACGCTCGCGGCGTCGCATCCGATTGGTTGGCAAGCGTGTCTACAGCGCTCACCGGCACCGACAATGCCGCGCTCGCAGCGCTCTTCGCGCCCCCTGTTGTCCTCCGGGACTCTCTCGTTTTCTCATGGGACCTCCGCTCGCCCGAAGGCCCAACCAAGATCGCTGCTCACATGCGCTCGAGCTCGGGCGGCGCTCAGGGTCAACTCATACGGGACATCGTCCTCGATGAGCGCCCAGGCCTTGAACCCAACGTACTGCCCTGGGACCAGCCGGGCACAGTCAGCTTTGCATTAACTTTCTCGGTAGAGCTGGGCAAGGGTCGCAGGAGCACCCGTCTTTCCCGCGTGAGCAGTATCCGGGAGTCGATGGCGCGCCGGAGGAGTGGATCGCGGACTCGGTGCACATAATGATGGACGGGTTTGACAGGCATGAAGAGGAGCGCGCTACTCACCTGGGCAGGCGCCAGGCGTGGATGATGCAGAGCGCAGGGCGAAGGTCGAGGAGGAGCCCTACGTGCTTGTGGGTACGTTGCGGTATACAGATTGGGCGGATGCATATGCTGACCTCTGTCCATAGTCGGCGCCGGCCAGACTGGCGTAATGCTTGCCGCACGCTTTCCAGCGGCTCGGGCTTCCGACACTCTTGATTGAAAAGCATGCTCGTGTCGGCGACGGGTGGCGGCAGCGGTACCGAACGCTCAAGTTGCACACGCCAAAGGAGCATTACACGTGTACGCCCGCTACGCCCGTCATCTGAAGCATCTGGCATCCGCCCCAGTCCTGTACAGCCCCTTCCCAGACGATTGGCCGACGTGGACACCGAAGGAAAAGCTAGCAGATTGGATCGAAGACTACACAAAGACGCACAACCTCGTCGTCTGGCCCGGCTCCCCGCTCCTTCGCGACCCGCAGCCGACCTACACCGACGTGGACGGGCGCTGGACGGTGCACATCGGGCGGCCCGATGGCAGCGTGCGCACCCTGCGCTGTGCGCGCGACGGGGGTGCTCGGCCCGCCGCAGGCCCCCGCCGTCCCGGGCGCGCGCACGTTCGGCAGGCGGACGATGCACGCGTCGCGCTTCCAGTCCGGCGCGGACTTTGCGGGGGAGCGCGTGCTCGTCGTCGGCGGGCGGACGTGTGTGTGGACCTCGTGGCGGGCGCGTCACGATGCTCCAGCGCAGCTCGTCGCTCGTCGCGCTCCCGCACATGCACGCGCTCGCCTTCAGCTCGTTCCCGCCGGGCGAGGACGCACTGCTGAGCGACTTCCGGCTCGCCGGTGTGCCCATGCGGACGCGGGAGCGCCTCATCCTAGCCGAGCGCGAGGAGCGGATGCAGCGCGGCGAGGACCCGGACGTCCATCCCGGCGATGGGGAGCGGATGCGGATGCTCGTGGACAAGGGCTACTTGGTGAACTCTGGCCGAGATGGGCGGGGTCTGCTATTCATCTACCACGAGCGGTTTGGAGGCGAGTGCTTGGTATGCCACATTGTGCAGGGAACGACACTCATGTGCCTCGCAGGTTATCTCATCGACGTCGGCTTCGTGGATGTACTCTGTCAGCACGCCATTGATCTCAAAACAAGCACGGAGATCGAGCGGTACACCAAGGGTCATGTGCACTTTACGGACGGAACGAGTCTCGAGGTCGACACCGTCATCTATGCGTGCGTGTGCCCTCTTTTGCTCTGTCGGGGATATATACTGAGGATCATACGCCGTGTAGGACGGGCTACAAGCCCGCAACTATGATGTGGGCGGAGATGTTCGGACACGGCGTAATTGAGCGTGCCGGACCGGTCTGAGGATCGACGAGGAGTGCGAGCTGCGCGGCGTGTACCGGCCTTCGGGCCATCCTAGGGTGCGTGTGTCCCATTCTAGAGTATGCGGTGGCGGCCCTGCTCACTTTGGCGCAGCTTTGGTATGGGGGCGGCGACTTTACTCAGGTGCGATGGGGATCAAAGCAGCTCGTACGTCGAGCTAGCTGGACGTATCATCCATAACACTGACCACGCGTACATGTAGGGCCTACAACTGTTGGCGAGAAAGTTGGGTTACACCTCTGTGCTTGGCGCAGGACGGAGCAGTGAAGATTAGAGTTGCGGGCCCCGCACCTTGGCTCTCCGTCATACCCCCGTGTTCTGCCCCAGTGTACGTCGACCCGCGATCGAAAGTGCACACTGTCGACTCATAGTGCTTCCTGTACCTTCCAAAAATACAAATGCAGTAGATGGTTTTCAAGCATAAGCATGCAGTCACGGTACGCTCATGATGTTTCTTCCGCGCTCTTCTCCTTCGTCAATCGTCATCTCTGCGATCCAGTGACCTTGACTGCACGCCCCGGTGACATATGAGCCATGGTGCGCGCGTGTGCCCTCGCATCTCCCGTCATCCGCGCACACCATGGGCGTCCTCGACACCCTGCGCCGCCTCAGCCTCGCACGCGCGTCCTCATCGAGCTCGCACACGCGCAAAGTCAGCTCCTCGGACCCCTTGCCGATCTCGCCATCCGCGATTTCGCCTTCCACTGAGAACTCGGACTCGCCCGCAGAACTCGCCAGGTCCGGCGCCCCCGCCGACCCCATTGCGCGCACCGTTTCACCGCTTCCCGTGGTCGATGCGCGCACCATCGCCTCCGACTGGCTTGCCCGCCTGTCCTCTGCGCTGGAGGCCAAAGATGAGGCTCTACTTGCGACACTCTTCGCGCCAGTTGCCGTCCTCCGGGACTCGCTCGTCTTCACCTGGGACCTCCGTTCGCCTGAGGGACCTGCAAGGATCGCGGCGCACATGTGCTTGGGCGCGGGCGGCGCTCGGGGTCAAGTGCGGGACCTTGTCCTCGACGAGCGTCCGGGACTTGAGCCTATGGTGCTGCCGTTAGACCAACCCGGCGCCGTCAACTTTGCGTTTATATTCACGACGGCCCTCGGCAAGGGTCGTGGGAGTGCGCGACTTTTCCCTTGGAAGCACTACGAAACGGTGATCGACAAGCCAGAGGAATGGATAGCGGACTCTGCATACATGATGCTCGAGTCGCTCGATGGATACGAAGAAACGATGGTGTCGCCTGAGCGCAATCCAGGCGTAGGACATGATATGCCCTGGGAGACAAAGGAGGCCCAGCGGCGTGCGAAGATTGAGGAAGAGCCGTACGTTCTTGTCGGTGCGATCCATCATCTCCCTCTCTAGCTAGACAATGTCTCACGACTTTCTTCCTAGTCGGTGCTGGCCAGACTGGCCTGATGGTTGCGGCCCGTCTCCAGCAACTTGGACTCCCGACACTCGTTCTCGAGAAGGATCCTCGGGTTGGGGATGAGTGGCGCCGGCGGTATCGGACTCTTGCACTGCACACACCCAAGGAGCAGCATACACGTATGTCCTGTCCCTTCCTTATGTGATCACAACTCTCACGCCTGCGACAGTGCTATACAGCCAGTATCCAGACACCTGGCCTCCGTTCACTCCTAAGGAGAAGCTTGCCGACTGGTTCGAAGCGTACGCCAAGATGCACGATCTGGTCGTCTGGACGAACGCACCTCTCCTCTCGGACCCACGGCCTATGTACTCTGATTCGGATGGACGGTGGACAGTCCACATTGGCAGGCCCAATGGCGGAGTGCGGACCCTTCGATGCGCACACATCGTGCTTGCGACGGGTGCGCTTGGCCCACCCAACATCCCCGTCGTGCCAGGCGAGGCCAAATTCCGCGGCCAAGTCCTGCATGCAAGCGCATTCCACTCTGGTGCGGACTTTGCTGGGAAGCGCGTGCTTGTTGTCGGCGGCGCGAACACGGCGGCGGACGTATGCGAGGATCTCGTCGCGGGCGGCGCAGCGCGTGCGACAATGCTTCAACGGAGTCCGACGTGCACAGTCCTGCCCCAAGCACTCGCAGCCCACTTCCGGCAGACGTTCCCACCGGGACAGGATGTTGCGCTGTGCGACTTCCGGATTGCGAGCGTGCCGTTTCGCGTACGGGAGCGCCTGATCTTGGTGGAGAGGGAGGAGCGCATCAAGCGGGGTGAGGACCCAGATGTCGAGGCAGAAGATCTGGAGCGCATGCGTAAGCTCCAGGAGAAAGGGTTCTTGGTCAACCACGGTCGAGAAGGACGCGGGCTATTGTTCGTTATCTTGGAGCGGTTTGGTGGTGGGTTTGCCCGTTTCTCCAAGATACAACCTACTAAACCAATACGTAGGTCACCTTGTCGACGTTGGCTTCTCGGACCTCCTTATACGTGACGGTATCGACATGAAGACAGGCACAGAGCTTTCTGAATACACGCAAGACCGCGTGCACTTCAAGGACGGAACCAGCCTAGAGGTCGACGCTGTGGTCTATGCGTACGTCACCTTCCCGACTAATACCGACGGGGTGGCTGAGCGGTGCTTTAGAACGGGTTATCAGGCGGGGACGGTGCTTTGGACACACATGTTTGGGTCCGAGACAATCGAGCGTGCAGGTCCAATCTGGGGACTTGACGAGGAGAGTGAGCTCCGTGGCGTGTACCGGCCATCGGGCCATCCTGGGGTACTTCTCTTTCTTTCCCACAAACTTCTCTATGAGGCTGACATGTGCGAAGCTATGGTATGCAGGTGGCGACTTTGGAATCACGCGGTGGGGATCTCGGCAGTTGGTTCGTGTTCTTTGTCTTTTTCGCACATCGAACCTCGCTGACGAGCGGCACGTGTACAGGGCTTGTCATTGTTGGCGAGGAAGCTAGGATACGTTGCGGCGCCAGATAGTACTTGAGATTGCGAGCTTGTGACGATATGCTTAGATCATAATCACGTGGTATATGCGCTGATGAGACTCGTGACCTTTATGCTACTTGTCTTCTGCGCTCATTTCCCACTCTCGCGTTTGCCAACACCGTGCGGTTGATTGAAGAAATGGCACAATCCATCAGTACTGCACATGCCCTTGATTTTGCTCTCATTCTTCTTGAGGTTAGCTAAGCTATTGGTTCATCTTGATCTCTCTGAGGTACTGGCAGGTCGAGGGCAAACTGGTGAGAGTACCTCAAGGCATATTCAAGGATTCCACCGTATTTCAAGACATGTATTCCCTTCCTCAATCGCAGGATCATCCCGTGGATGGTAGTGCTGACGCGCACCCCCTAAGGCTTGAATCCACATCCTTCCTCGACTTCGAGGTCTTCGTCAGAGTAGCCCTTGCCCAGTAAGTGTTCCTTGGACCTCTGTTCTGTTGTTACGTTGTATTGACACGAAGACCGGTCAGGGTGTATAGCGGCTGCCTTCCTGACCTTACGCTATCTGAATGGACGAAGGTCCTAAGCCTCACTGAAAGATGGGAGATGAGACAGCTGCACTCGGCAATCGTCACTAAGCTCTCAACGTCGACTGCAGACTTCAACCCTGCCGAGCAAATACAACTGGCTCTCAGGTTCCCTGTCGCTGGCTGGATCCCCGCCGCACTTCAACGGCTGATTTGCCGTGTGGAGCCGCCATCAGCACAAGATGCGTCTCTCATAGGACTCGATATGGCAACAAAAGTCTGGACCTTACGCGAGCAAAACCGCAGCAAGATTGTGGAGAGTCTCCGAGACTCCGATCTCAGTAAGTTGTACGACGCTTGGGATCCGGACTGTAATTGTACAGCGTGTGACTACGGGAGAGAGGTCACGACGAACCCAGCGAACTTCGGCTGGGTCAAAGACGCCGACGAAGTAGATTACACACAGTTGGAAGAGGACGTGAGATTGGAGCTGGAGGATATGTCTGACAAGGTGGCCCAGTAGTTGCGTTTGAATACAGCTTGTGTGACCAATCATGCGTTCAACGTTCAACGTCGGTGGGTGGCATGAAGAGAAGGTGATCAGTGAGCGCTTATTTTCTTGTACCTCTTGCTCGTGCAGTACTCGGCCTCCGAGCGTTGGACAACTTTCTGCCATGGACTTGTTCTCTTTCTTGGACGACCAGCCCACGAATAGTGTCGATGAGGACGGAGACGTCGAGCTTGTGGACGCCGACGCGCCTGCTGCAGTTCATCGTAAACGACGCGCCTCAACTCCTCCTACGAATGCACATGGTTCAACGGTGACCAATGGCGAGCCTTCGTCTAAGAAAGCTCGAGCCGCTACTCCTACTCCCGTTGTGCTGGATGAGTTCGAGACGGAAGCAAAGCGCGAGGTTGCAGCGAGCGCAGGGCTTGCAGGACCTGTTGAGGCAGGCTCACGGGTCGAGATTCGGCATCAGGTGCGTATCCTCTCCGTGATTTCTTCTAATGCCACAAGCTGAGTCTATAGCGGAGGTGCGACATCAAGTCGCGGTTCCGCCAGGCTACAACTATATACCCATCTCGCAACATGTCCCACCAGCCAAGCCTGCGCGCGAATACAAGTTCACACTCGACCCGTTCCAGCAGGTCAGCGTGTACGCGATACAGAGGAACGAGAGCGTTCTAGTGTCTGCCCACACTTCGGCGGGCAAGACCGTGGTTGCGGAGTATGCCATTGCAGAGTGTCTGGCAAACAAGCAGCGAGTGATCTACACCAGTCCCATCAAGGTACATTCTTCTCGTATATCCATCTTACCGTCGTCTCATTTGTATTCCAGGCTCTCAGTAACCAGAAGTACCGAGAAATGCTGGCCGAGTTTGGTGACGTCGGCTTGATGACTGGAGATGTCACCATCAACCCGTCCGCTACATGTCTCGTTATGACCACTGAGGTGAGTCATCTAGTGTTGTGTTGAAAGGATTGGTGTTCTAACAAAACTCTAGATTTTGCGTTCAATGCTCTATCGTGGCTCTGAGATCATGCGTGAAGTCGCGTGGGTCATCTTCGACGAGATCCACTACATGCGCGACAAGGAGCGTGGTGTAGTTTGGGAAGAGACAATCATTCTTCTCCCGCACTCTGTTCGATATGTCTTCCTGTCTGCGACGATCCCGAACGCGATGCAATTCGCCGAGTGGGTGTGCAAATCGCACGAGCAACCATGCCATGTTGTCTACACCGACTTCCGGCCAACTCCTCTCCAGCACTACCTTTTCCCAGCGGGCGGAGAGGGCATTTACCTGGTTGTGAATGAGAAGGGCGAGTTCCGTGAAGACAACTTCTCCAAGGCGATGGGCATGCTTCAGGACAAGATGGGAGAAGACCCGGCCGACCCACGGAGCGGAAAGGGCAAGAAGGGCAAGACGAAGAAGGGCGGTGACAAGAAAGGTAGCTCAGAATGACTTTGTGTACCCAAATACGCCCTGACTCCTATGAACAGGTCCCTCCGACATCTCTAAGATCATCAAGATGATCATGCTCAAAAACTACAACCCGGTCATCATCTTTGCGTTCAGCAAGCGAGAATGCGAAGCTCTCGCCCTCACTCTGTCCAAGTACGAGTTCAACTCTGCGGAAGAGCAAGACCTCGTCAACAACATCTTCACGAACGCGATTGAAAACTTGGCCCCGGATGACCGTGCACTTCCGCAGATTGCAAACATCTTGCCCTTGCTGAAGCGTGGCGTTGGTATCCACCACGGCGGACTGCTGCCAATTTTGAAGGAGGTCATCGAGATCCTCTTTCAGGAGGGCCTCATCAAGGCACTCTTCGCGACGGAAACCTTCTCGATCGGACTGAACATGCCAGCGAAGACGGTGGTGTTCACTGCAACTCGCAAGTTTGATGGACGCGAGTTCCGCAATCTGTCATCTGGCGAGTACATCCAAATGTCGGGACGCGCTGGCCGACGTGGACTCGATGATCGCGGTGTCGTCATCTTGATGTGCGACGAGAAACTCGAGCCGCAGGGTGCCAAGGAGATGATCAAGGGCGAGGCGGACCGTCTCGACTCGGCCTTCCACCTCGGCTACAACATGGTCTTGAACCTCATGAAGGTCGAGGGGATCAGCCCAGAGTATATGCTCGAACGATGCTTCTTCCAATTCCAAAATCAAGCAGGTGTACCGACCTTGGAGGAGGGTAAGCTGCTTGTTTGGCCCTCTGTCTGAGTCTTCGTGATGCTGAAGTATGTTCTAGAACTGCGTAAGCGGGAGGCTTCTCGAGATGAGATGATCATCCCGGACGAGAAGGAGGTGGCAGAGTACTACGCTGTCCGGAAGCAGCTGGACCAGATGGCTTCCGACTTCCGGGAGATTGTCACGCACCCTTCATACAGTATACCTTTCCTCCAGCCCGGTCGACTGGTCAAGATCAAGTACGGACAGCTTGACTTTGGTTGGGGTGTCATCTGCAACTACCAGAAGAGGCTACCGCCCAAGGTCCGCCCTCCCTCCCCTGTATTCGTGTCTTGAGTCTGATATCGGTTATTGTTAGAACAGGCCTACGCCGGAAGATCTTCCCCCACACGAACAGTACATCCTTGACGTGCTCCTCAACTGCGCAATAGGATCCTCCGTTGGCGACAAGAAGAACGTCGTCCCAACGCCAGCGGGTGTTCAGCCCGTGAAGAAGGGCGAGAAGGGCGAGCCGATGGTCGTGCCTGTTCTGCTCTCAACTGTCGAGTCAATATCGCACATCCGTATCTTCCTCCCGAAGGACCTTCGAGGAATCCAGGGCCGGGAGACGGCTTGGCGATCCGTCAAGGAGGTTGAGCGGCGATTCCCAGACGGGATTGCGCTGTTGGATCCAGTGCAGAACATGGATATCAAGGACGAGAGGTTCAAGGAGCTTGTCACGGTACACATTCCCCCATCATTTTACGACCGCTGCTGACCACTTTCACTCAGAAAATCGGGACGATGGAGAAGAAGTTATTCAGCGCCCGATTGCACACAGACCCACGCTTGCCCGACCTTTACAGCGCATATGCTGTGAAGCAAGAGGTCAGCGACGCCATACGTGAGCTGAGGAAGAGGATCCAGGCCACCCATGATGTACTCCAGATGGAGGAGCTCAAGTGCCGGAAGCGTGTGCTCCGTCGGCTCGGCTTCACGACATCTGCGGACATTGTCGACATGAAGGGACGAGTGGCGTGTGAGATCAGCTCGGGCGACGAGCTTCTGCTCACCGAGCTCATCTTCAACGGCGTCTTCAATCCGCTTGAGCCTGAGCAGTGTGCTGGCTTGCTGAGCTGTTTCGTGTTCACAGAAAAAGTACGTTGGCAGACGCATCACCCCATATGGTAGCTGACCGTCAATCATCAGAGCGAACAAGTCACCAAGCTCAAGGAGGAATTGGCGGCGCCTCTGCGCGTGATGCAAGAACAGGCAAGACGAATTTCCAAGGTCGCGAAGGAGTCCAAGCTGCCAATTGTGGAAGACGAATATGTGCAGTCCTTCAAGGTTGAGCTCATGGACGCCGTCGTTCAGTGGTGTCGCGGCGCTTCCTTCTCGGACATCTGCAAGGTCTTGTCTGCGTTCTTTTTGCGATGTAAAATCAACACTCACACTCTATACTTCAGCTTACGGACCAATTCGAAGGCAGTCTCATCCGAGTGTTCCGACGGTTACAGGAGCTCATCAGACAGATGACTCAGGCGGCCAAGGTCATCGGAAACACGGAGCTCCAGGAGAAGTTTGAAAAGGCGTCAGAGATGCTCGAGCGGCCAAACTCCGTCATTTTCTGCTCGTCATTGTATCTGTAGATAGCTGGATTGGATGCACTGTATATTGTTTGAGAACTGATCATTTGACACGTGATCGTGCTGCTCACTGCATTCGCCTCCGCAGCTGGTACGCTTCTGATGACGCCCGCTTCCTCTCCGTCCTCTCCTGCTTACCCTCAAGATTTATACCACGAAACTCGATGAGATGGTCTCTTCCTTTCACTTTCGCTCCGCAACACTCTGTGTCTGGTTGATGTGATCTGAGCGAGGCCAATCCCCTCTCTGTCAGTGATGGCTATGTACTACTCCAAATGCATGTACGCCCTCCCTGTGCGAGCGTGAGAGTTAATGCTCGCCAAGCTGACGCCTCATCTCTTTCAGGAACTCCGAACATGAGTGAGGGATCGAGATCCCCCTTGGAATGAGAGCTCGGCACCCGAACGCGTCCTGGCCGGTCTCAGTGTGCAGAGGGTTATAAGCCACGACTTTGCACGCGAGACCACATCCGCTGCGATCCATATCCCTTCCATTCCTCCGTGTCGGCGACACCACCATGCGTTCACGTCCTTTTTTCTCGCTTCTCGTCCTCGCAGCTGCCTGTGTTGAGGCCACTCGCGTCATGGGACGCCCACATGATGTCCAACGCACTCCGAACAAGCTTCCTACCGCAAAGCATGCGGTCGCTCACAAGGTCCATGCCCGTGCCACCGGCAGAAAGGCGCAGCTTGCCTACTTTACAAACTGGTACGTACCTTCGCTCCTTCGGTACATAGTTCCGTTAACGATGATCATCTATAGGGGCATCTACGGCGCCAACTTCCGTAAGGTCCTGTTGAAGTTTTCATGCATTCTGTACTAATATCCTCAACAGAGCCCACCGACGTCGTTGGAAGCGACCTCACAACTCTTCTCTACTCCTTTGCCGACATATCCTCCACTGGCACGGTCGTTCTTACCGACTCGTGGGCCGATGAGCAGAAGCGTTACCCCGGTGACAGCTGGTCTGACACTGGCAACAACCTGTACGGCTGCTTGAAGCAGCTCTATCTCCTGAAGATGCGACAGCGGTACGAGAATTTACTGCGAGCATCCGGCCGTCTCTGACATGTTTTGTTGAAGGAACCTCAAGGTTGTCCTATCTGTGGGCGGATGGACATATTCGCAAAGCGGCCACTTCGGGTTCGTCACGGATGCCGGCAAACGTGCGACATTCGTCCAGTCGGCCGTCCAGCTCATCAAGGACTACGGTTTTGATGGAATGTACGTATGATGCCTTCATGGGACCTGTTTCAATTCACCGAGACCACTCCTCTTGTTAGCGACCTCGACTTCGAGTTCCCAGCAACTCAGGCCCAGGGTCAAGGTTTCGCCGACCTCATTACCTCACTTCGGTCGGCATTCACAGCTCTGATGTAATCCAGTGGAGACACCACGCCGTACTTGCTCTCTGCAGCCGTCTCCTCGGGCGCAGATAACTACTCCTATCTCAAGGTGGCACAGATGGACTCCGCACTCGACTATTGGAACCTGATGGCTTACGACTACGCTGGCTCGTGGTCTGCATTCACGGACAACCAGGCCAATCTCTACGGTCCCCCGTTATCCGGATACGGCACCGACTCAGCCATCGGCTGGTACGTCGGTCAGGGCGCAACTCCCGGCAAGATCAACTTGGGCATCCCCATGTACGGCCGAGCATTCGAGAACACCAAAGGCATCGGCTCACCTTACAATGGTGTACGTACTCTATCTTCTGCTCCTTTGTTTTCGTTTCCCAACTCACACTTGCTTGTGCTATAGATTGGCCCTGGCAGCGTTGAGGCGGGAGTTTACTCTTACAAGGACCTTCGTGAGTGTCTGCCTTCTCGAATATCGAGAGACAACTCATTGATCCCCTCAGCCCTTGTTGGCGCCGTGGTGTACGAGAACTCGACGGATGTGGCAAGCTACTCGTACGACCCTTCGAAGCAAGAGTTCGTCAGCTACGACACGCCGAACATTGTCAAGATGAAGGCCCAGTATGTCATTCAACAGGGTCTTGCGGGCTCCATGTTCTGGGAGGTCAGCGATACCATTAAAATTCACTCCTTCAGGTACTGAAACCCTATATAGCTATCGACGGACAAGGTCGGCGCAGACTCGCTGGCGGGTGCCAGTCACTCCGTGTTCGGGGACTTGGACCAGACACCCAACCACATTTAGTACGTTGTACATTCATCCTATCTTTGCGACTCTTTCTGATACCTCTCCAGCTATCCAAACAGCAAATGGGACAACCTGCGGAATAACTTTGGGCTCGGATCCTCGAACCCAGTCCCAATTACCACCTCTTCGTCTAAACTAGCTGCCATTTCCACGACAACAAGCACGACATCCACATCGACCACCACATCCGCTTCGTCGTCCGTGTCGCCATCTTCCTTCACTCCCACTTCGTCTTCGTCTTCTACTTCATCCTCGTCAAGCATCACGGTCACAACGTCGACCTCTGCCACCTCCAACTCTCTCGCATCGACGACGCAGACCACGGCTGCCGTCACATCGACGTCGAAGAAGACAATGAAGACCACCACTTCCAAGGCCACTTCAACGTCCAAGTGCACCTCAACAAAGGCCACGTCGACCAAGACGCCGAAGCCTGTCACTACTCCGGTTGGGAAATGTGCTGGGGTTGCTGCTTGGACTTCGACTGCCGTGTTCTGGGGCGGCCAGTCGGCGGTGTATGGCGCGCATCTGTGGACCGCCAAGTGGTGGTCATCGGCAGATACGCCGGGTGGCGCAGCAGGTGTCTGGAACAACATGGGAGCATGCTGAGCATCCTCCAGCCTCTTTGTGTTTGTCATAGCATGTAGCATATCCGCGATGAAAGATTAGATGCTTGAACTCGTGATCGCTGTTCCAATGGCCATGGATAAACAATAGAGAACATACAGGAACATGAGTGCATGACAAGAGCAGGAGAGCAAACGATCAAACGACGGTGCCCGCGTTCGAGGCGATACGCGGCCAGAGGTCGGCCTATTGGGAATGTTGAGAGTGGATTCGACATCAAAGCTAGAAGAGGTACGCACACACTCCTTCGCCACCGGGCCGGTGATGGCGGAACCCTTCATCTCACCCTTCGGGTTGACGATGACGCCGGCGTTGTCCTGAAAGAACGATCGTAAGGTGAGATGGTGAGAGAGGAGACAGTACACAGAGGCGACGCACCTCAAAGTAGAGGAACACGCCATCTCGCCTGCGCCACGCCTTACGCTGACGCACAACAACGATGGGCATAGCTACAAGCATGATGAGAAGTATGCGCATATGTTGGATAGACCAGCCACGCACTCTTCTTCCTGAGCTCGGGCTTGCCCTTCTTCACGGACGCGACGACCATGTCGCCAACACCGGCGTCCGGAAGCCGGTTCAGGTGCGAACCGAAACCGAACGGCTCAATGAGGAAAAGCGACTTGGCGCCGCTGTTGTCCGCGCAGTTGATCACGGCGCCGACAGGCAGACCGAGGGTCATGCGGAATTTTGTACCGGCGGAGGCGCCTGGACGACGAACAGATGCGTTTCAAAGTGAGGAGAACGATTTGCAAAGATCAGATCCTTATTCGAGCTCATCGTCGGCCGCGACGCACCCTTGGTGGTCATCTTGGCTGGATCTGGAGGATGTCGAGGTGGACGGAGAGCAAGTTGCGTTCACGTGACGCTTTCCTGAGGACTGCACAGGAACACAATTGTGGCGCACGACTTGCACTGAGCCCACGACCACGCTTCCAGAACTATCGTGATTCTCCACAAATTATCACTCACTGTGATACTGCATGTGCAATATGATCTGGGGGCAACTCGGCAGGCAAAAATGTTGACTGTTCTATCGGGCCCGAGGGGTCAGCTGCCTTCAGAGTCATCCTTCATCGCCTCGGTCCTGGTTTGGATTCGACATATGGTAGATACGGCAGTACCCGTCCATGCCATAGCAACTCTTTCCTATATAATGGGCCATAACTGGGGCTGGTACACTTCATGCCCGCGTCTTTACCTCCCGAGCTCGTCGGTCAGATACTAAATTGGCTCCCTGACGTCGGGGCGAGCGTTCTACGCCCACTAGCCCTTGTCTCCCGAGCATGGACCATTGCTGTTCAGGATCATCTGTACAGGCGGATCGTCATCGACGAGAAGAACAAGTGGTCACGCCTGCACAAGCGCCTCCGCGCATTCCCTTACCTTCGCCCCCTCGTCAGCGAGCTGGACTTTGCTCTCTCCGTCTCAATAGGAAAGAAACAGCGGTTTGAAGGACTATTTCCGCTCTTGCAAAAAGTGACATTTCGTACGGGAACGGCTAATGGCGAAGTCCTCTCTGCGTTGGTTCGGGACGCGCCTGAGACGCTACACTCGATGCTTGCAGTCATCGAGACCCAGCGCACATTCAACAGCATGGAAGATGCCATGCAAGTCACAAGCTGGCAAGATATTACGCTGAAGTTCTCAAATGAATGGGACTACTACGCTGACCGCCCTCGTCTAGGTGAGCTGGCTTCTGAAGGAACCTTTTCCTATCATCACTGACTTCTATATTCTTAGCGGCCGACCTAAGTCTCGGATCGATTTCCGTCCAGTCCCTCAACTTGATCGGCAATGTCAAGCTGTTGTTCTCCATCCTTGGTCGTACACAATGGCGGGCCCTCACCAGCTTAGCCGTACAAGCCATTCAACCCATGTACAGGTGGCAGGAGTACAGTCCGGTCGTTCTCGCCGACTTGGGCGGAAACCAGCAGCTCCCATCTTGCCTACTGGCACAGCTAGACTCCGTTGATATCAACCTAGGAGATCATGCCACCTTTCATAACGTGAAGGATGTGCGCGCAATCTTTGGACATATTGGCCAAACAGAGAGGCTTCAAGTGCTGCCCTCGCAAGACGCAGCTCAACTCGCCGGCGCTCCCAGCACCCTTGTTAGCATTTCTCCTGGCCAATGGCGACTGGTGCTGCACTAGCGACCCCAGGTGCGTCTGCATCGTAAGGCGCAGCAAACGCATGTAGTTTTCCCAAGTATTGGCAGGAGTGTGAAATATTGAAATGATTTGGGCAATACATTACAAATGAGCCGGCACATGAATCCCATGAATAATCTACGGACCACCAGAGAGGGCGAGGATGTTGGCAACACCCTTCTCCATCGCGGGCATGATCACGCCCTGGGGGTTGCCCATCGGGAGCGCGGGGATGATCGACGCGTCCAGGACGAAGATGTTGTTGGTGTTCTTGACCTTGACGTTGTCGTCGACGACCTGGCCGATGGCGGCAGAACCAACCCAGTGGTTCGAGCACAGGCTGCTCGTCGGGTAGGAGTTGACGTAGTCGGTGAGCGACTGGGCCGAGAGGTCAGGCACGAGGAGCTTGACGGACGAGTCGGACTTGGACTCGGTGATAACGTCCTGGAGCGCCTGGATGATGACAGCCTTGTCGATGGGGTCCTGGAACCACGGCGTCGTGACGGTCTGCATGCTGCCAGTGGACGTGAGCCCGATACGGCCGCGCGAGGTGATGCCCTGCGAGAGGTAGACGGTGATCGTGAAGAGCTGGCTCGTGTTGTAGGACTGGCTGGTCGCGAGGACGTCGCTGGCACCCGGCTTGACCGTGCCCTGCGCGTAGCGGACCTTGTTGTCGGAGCCGGAGTACGCACGCCAGAAGTTGAGACGCGGAGACGGCGCGGCGAGGACACCCGAGCGGTTCTTCAGGTACATCGAGACGTCCTTGGCGGGCGGCGCGGTGAAGACAGTGTCCCAGTTGTTGTACGAGTCGACAGTCGGCTGGCTGAAAACGAGGTTGATCGACGGGTTGTCAGAGACGCCGCTACCAACGGGGAGGTTGATCCACTGGCTCGAAGGCGGGAGGTAGGCGCCCTGGAGACGGTTGGTCGCCGCAATCGCGAGCTGGTCGCTCGGGCCGATACCGGACTGGAGGAGGATGCGGGCGGAGCCGAACGTGCCCGCGGAGAGGATAACGCGACCGTTCGAGGTGAGGGTGTAGTAGCCGGTGTTCGTGCGCACACCAGTGGCCTGAGCGCCGTTGCGGGTGACAGCCTGGACGGTGGAGTTCGTGATGAACTTGAAGTTCGAGCGCGCCTTCGCGGTCTGGAGGTAGGAGACGACGGGGCCGGCACGGAGACCGTTGGTGACGCCGTATTCGGACTGGCCGAACGCATGGTCCTTAAAGCTCGGGTTCGAGTTGATCGAGATGTTGGAGTAGCCGGCGTTCTTGAGCCAGCCACCGACGACGGCGAAGGTCTGGTCGAGGTACCACTGGTTGTCCGACGACGGACGGTTCGTCGAGGGAAGACGCGAGGTCACCATCTGGGTGTACGGCTGGATGTTCGTCCACGAGCTCGGCCACCCGTTGGCAGTGGTGAAGTCGGTCGGGGTCGGGTACCAGTAGAGCATGCCGTTGATGGAAGAACCACCACCGACGAGGCAGCCAGCAAGGTAGCCAACGTCTACAAGAAAGTGAGATCGGGGCACTTTTGGAGAACCAAGAGGAGAACTAACCATTGCACCACCAGAACTGGTTGTTGTCGTTGAACTCGGACTCGAAGAGACCCGGCACGTCGAACTTGGTGTAGTTGGTGCCCTTGGCCCACGGCGCCTGGTAGGTACCGCCGGTGATGCCGTAGGACGGTCCACCACGCTCAAGGAGCAGGACCTTCTTGCCAGCCTGGGAGAGACGGTCCGCGGAGATCATGCCACCGTACCCGGAGCCGACGACGATGTAGTCGTAAGCGGGCGAGAACGTCGGGAGAGGAGCAGCGCTAGTGGTCGAAGTGGAGATGGAGGTTGTCGTCGTCTTGGTCGAGGTCGGGCCGGTGGTAGTGGTGGTAGTGGTACCGCCGGTGAGGTACTGGCTGTACTTGGCGTTGTGGGCACCGCTGAGGTCGAGGCCACCGATGTTGTCGTACGAGTGCTCAAGGAAAGTCGAGTTGGCGTTCGACGGCTGGTCAACCGCGGTCTCCGAAGAGACGTAGCCGAAGCCGCCGGAGCCGGCCTGGTTGATCGAGCCTCCGCCGGTCCAAGCTGAAATATAGCTCGAATCAGAGCGTCGGTGAGAGATGTACTATGCAACTTACAAACACAGTTCTGGCAGCGGTACACCCAGCGCCAGTGCGTCGCGTTCACGGTGGAGTAAGGGAGTGTGGTGAGCGTCGCGCCGGAGTAGTAGCCCGGGTAGACGTAGTCACTGTGAGCAAAACCAATCAGTCGATGTCGTAGGAATAACAGGGAGCGAAGTACTGACGTCGCATAACGAGGGCTGGCGACGATCTTGTTGCCGTTGGGCCAAGCAACGAGGAGCAGGTTGTTGGTCATGCCCGGGCCGAGCGAGATACCCGCCCATTTCTGGGAGATGGGGAACACAAACTCGCCAATGAACTCGTTGCCGGTGGTGCTGGTCGGGAAGATAAAGCCGAAGGTAGCGTCGATCTGAGCATCGTAGATGCCAGTGAAGGGAAGGCCAGAGGCATCGGTGTACGAGACCTGCTGCTGCGCAAGCGCAACACTCAAGAGAGGGAGCGCGCCGAGGAGGGAACGTCCGAGCATCCTGGAGTGGGAGACTGGCGGTGGGGGAATCGGCCAATGGCACGCTCGCTTTTATGAGGAGCTGAGCGAGACGCGAGAAAGCTCCGGCATGTTACACGGCCCGGGTTGGTCGCAGCAATAGGCCCCACGTGAAGGGACGAGGTGGGCTGGATGGCGGAACCTGTGGCTGCTGTTGCGATCCATGATGTTCTGTCCCGTGTCAAAGGGGCCGGTGCCGAGGGCAAGGAACAGCGGCTGGACGAATCTTGTGACGACGGTTGTTGCTCTCGAAGCCACGCCCGCGGGATCATGCTCGGAGAGAACGTTGTCGGGGGTGCGACAAGCTCCCGAGCTTCACCCCGCTCGACAACCGAAGGCGGCCGTACCAAATTAGCTATGCAATCGGCATCCACAACGACAGAGTAACGTTGGCCAGCGCGCTCTCATGGGAACTGTAGAAATGTCTCCCGAGCGACGTTCGAGCGAAAAGTGAGATCGAGACGAGGTTACAAGAGAGAAGGTACTGTGGCAACCAGTAAAGTTTCCGCATTCAACCTATCCAAGTCAGAGTTCTGGAAGTCCCACTTGAATACACTTTGCACTGCATGCCAGATCGACTTTCTGAATGGCCTCGGACACCGCTCACCCTCTCCTTCAAGATCGCAAGCCACGCAGGATGACGGCCTCAATCTGATCTTCATATTCGAGAACGTGGTCTCGGTGTACCTTCGGTAGAGACTTTGTGAACGACAGCGGAAGATACGATAACGATATGCAAGCAAACAAGCGATGAGGTGCGACGACAAAGACAGGATGGTGGGAAGGGGGTAGTCTCCAGGCAGACCACGAGGGAGGAACGCATGAGGGTAGGAGGAGGGATGGGCAATGAAGGATAGTACTCTACTTTGTCCGATTGGGCGAAGGAATGTTCGGTAACGACAAACTATATGATACTGTCAGAGCATGTCAAGGGCGACCAAATAGACATGTAAGCCTCACCTCGGGCAGACTTCTCTGTCCCTAGCCCTCCGTTTGAGAGCGCGACAGTCGTCCAAGAAGAGTGCTCTCAGCGAGCAAGGTCGGACAGCTCAAACATCGACGTAGATGAGGACAGGCTCGCCGACACCCTCGATTTCGGGTATCACGCATTTGAGGTCGAAGGCCTTTGCGAGCACGATCTTGAAGATCTTTTGAACGTTGATGCTTGCTGATGTACTGCAGAATACGAGGGATGCGTGCATCGCCTTGGCGAACCTCCGGGCCTGCTTCGTGATCTCCTCCTGTTCGTCCCGGGGGAAGGTGGCAAATGTATCGAACTTGGTACCGATCAGGAATGGGATAGCTGTCTGTAATGGGCTTGTCAGACACGATGTTAGCGTTAGCAGATGAACATCGAGAGACACCTTGTTGAACCCCCGTGCTTGGCGGTACCACTCCTTGACAGAGTTCAGTGTGCTTTTGCGGGAGAGGTCGAACATGAACAGGATCGCGACCGCATCGTTACACACGAGCGGCAACATGTTCACGAACTCGCGTTGGCCTCCCAGATCCCAGATGGAGAATGTGATTGTCGTTCGTCGCACTGTAATCGTCTTCTCCATAAAGTTCACACCTGTAGTTGACGTGAGACCTCCGGTTGAAAGATAGAAGAAGGAGAGGGGGCTCACCGAGCGTCTGGATGTAGTCCTCGTCAAAGCTGCCTTCGACATACTTGACCATCAAGCTCGTCTTGCCGATCTGGGAATCTCCCACCATCCCGACCTTGATGACAACGCTGCACGAACGCACGATCGCATGAGCACCAGTCGTGAGGCGTCGTACTAACTCAAACGCACCTGTTCTTCTCGTCTCCACCCTCGCCGCCGAGGCTTCCTGCCATCGGCTGCTGAGAGGATGACGCAAAGTTTGACATGGCGGATGTTTAGCTGATGTCGGCACAGCGTCCGGCCGCGCAAGGAGGCGCAAGGGTGAGGGTGGTGGAGGGTAAGGGAAAGAAGTAAGGACAGGAAGGAGGTGGGCGGCGCCGACGTGTGCTGCTGACTGAGAGTGTCCCGCCCAGCACAGACACACCAGACGGAGGCGCAGCGCACAGTCAACGGCAAGGAAGCCTCGAGTGGCACCCCAGAGCGCGAGAGCACAACAAAGTCGGGAGGCGTCACCATCGAAACACGTGCCCGGTGGCCATTCTGATGGATCTACACTGACTGTATACATATTCGGAAGTGGACTAGACTACATAACGATTTGCTGGTGTAGGCAGCTGTGAAGAGGACAGCCGCCGGGGTCGCGCCAAGTGTGCCTCGTGGATGTGACCACGCGGCTCGGGTCGCGGGCCGTGGGACGTACCCTCCACCAGTGGCATCATGTCGATCATGCACAGTCGAGAGCCTAACACAGTGTAAGTACACCATAATGTGGGATCGTAATAGAACCGACCGTCAGTTTCACCCCCGTCTGCAAGGAAGTCTTCCTCGGTATAATTTCCATCAAGCTGCCAGGGGAAGAAGAGAGCCGTTTGTGTGAGTTGAAGGCAACTTAGACGACGGAGCTGGGCGCCGTTGAAGCCGCCGGCTGATGCGATTTTTAGCTTAGGGAAAGACTGGAGCGTCGGATCGAAGGGGCTGTTCTTTGGGATGCCATGGACGGACGGGTCGAGAGTGATAACGATGACGCCAGTTCGCTATTACTCGTTTAGCAAAAGGTTGAATCTGATTAATGGATCAGAGACGACTCACCGTAGCGACACCAACACGTCCATGGGCGAACGTCAGATACGTCGACCATTCATCCATGAACGACCCAAATACGATGGTCGTGGCTATATTTCTTGCAGTATGGCCGCTGAGAAGCCGTTGAAAGTCCTCAACGAGCATAAGTCGGTTGTCCGAGAAGAGCACGGCCATATGCCGCCCGCACTCAGAGACATGCACTACGTCAGATGTCAGAGCACTGCCGCTTCTATGAAATCGAGTAACATACCCGCTTGGAACGTCGGGAGTACATCCCAGGGCGTGATTTCATCGATAGTGCCCCCCTTGGATTTGAGAGTGATCGAACCTGCTCTGAGCACACTCTTCTTTACTTCCGATTCGGCTGCCCCAGCTTTGAAGACGTGGAAGGGCATGCTCTGTCTGAACTCTCGCACCGCGAACATCCGAATCGACTGGCCGTTCCGGCGGCTGAAGAGGTGCAGGGTCTCCTCGAAGCAAATGAAGATGTACTGAGCGTTCAGGTCAACGTAGCGGAGATCTTGGCCATCGTTTTGCGTCTCGCTCAACTCGAGCACGAGCTGCATGGTGCGGATGTCGTACACATACGCCGTGTGTTGCGCCGCGATGATGAGGTCCGGGTACACAAAACGATAGCACCGAGCTGACATCGGTGATCGGATGACCCCCCAGGGTGCAAAAGCGCCGCGTCTTGACGTCTCGAAAGTCCCGAAGGTCGGGTGTACAGAAGCAAGGCTATGACTCCGAAGCATCCGTGCGTCAGGCTCGTTCACACGCGGGTGTGCGCCCTCCTCGAAGTCGGTTGCACGCCGCCAGACCTCTTTCATACCGTCCTGGCGGTTGAAGAGTAGGAACCCCTCTCCGTACTCGACGTGTGCATAGTCGTAGCCAAACATCTATACAATATCAGCGATCTACCCAACCGAGTCTTATGGGAAAGAACGAGCCTCAGGAATTCCCCAAAGAGGACGGTGATGGGCACGAAGATCGAGAGAGGTGATGGACCCGGATACAGTTGAAACGAACGCGATGCCCTCGTCTTCGTCGACCTTCAACCGCCAGACACCGTCAGGACCCATAGTCGTCGACTTGGTTACGGAGGTCCCATGCCCAATCCAGTTTTGCTCGAGACGGTACCGGGCGGCACCTTGATAGTGTGAGTCAGTTTCATCGGGGTCCTGGGATGTAGGCACGTACAGTATTGCTTCCACGAGGTAAACTTTGTCCTTCGAGGGCCGAAGGAGAAGATCCGCACGTCCTCGATGGCCGCCTCAAATGCATCAATAAACCGGTGCTGTACGGCAGCCTTGTGATATATGAGCTCTGTATGCGACATCATGAAGTCGCGCCATGGTTGGGAAAGGCCTTGGAGAGGTGCGAGGTTTGCGCAAGGAAGATACGCGAGCACTTGGAGGCAAATCTCGGGCGGGAGGACAGAGATCATGTCGCGCGAATATCAGGCTAGAACAAAAGATTTGATGCACGAGGTCGGGCCTATGCTAGATCGACGCTAGACAGCCAGGATACAACTTGCACGGTGGACGCGAGGTCGAAGCATGGTGGAGACTTGGAAAGCGGCACACAACTCCTTCCTCTTCCGTTCACCATCACCACAATTCCTTCACTCGAACCGTATCTCGGCCTCAACGCCTCCGAGAGCCCGCGTTTTGATAACATTAATGATTGATGGGCATCCTGTCAAATCTGTCAACGCCATTTCGGTCCGTGCTGCGGTCCCGCGTAACTCTCGGGCTGCTGCTATGGTGTGAGCTCGACGTTGGCAAGAAAGAACACCTTGAACCTCTGTAACTTCATACGCGCTCTGTCGACACACCCTTTTCACGACACATGGCTTGAAAGCACCTATCGACGGATAAAGGCATCATCTCTCGGGTTCGGAGCAGTCGTCTCCGAGCCGATTGAAAGGCGCGCGCTCTACTTAATGGCGGCGGCGTCAGCCTTGCGACCGCAACGAGTTGGCATCTACAAATACAACGTGCCCCGAGTAGACGCTGCGTGCTTGCCCGCCCCCACTGGTCGCCGACGTTTTTCGGCCATGTCTGCCAAGACCAGTGAAGATACGAAGACGGAGAGCGCGGTAGTACCTGTCCTAGAGTCATATGCAGTCGATGCTGCAACATATCCTCCTCGGGACCTCCGCTTCTGGCTCGTCTTCCTATCGCTGGATCTTGCAACGCTTCTGACCGCATTAGAGCTAGTGAGTGATTTGTGTCGTCCTTCGAACTCATTCTAATGTCTTCTGTAGTCGATGGTTGGGCCCGCGCTCTCATCCATTGTACATGATCTTGGAAGCTCGTCTTTCATCTGGGTTGGATCCGCGTATGCCTTGGTTGCAACGGCATTCATACCACTTAGTGGAGGGTTCGCTCATGTGCGTTCTTGCTGTATCAGTATCTCACATCATACTCACTTTTTGGATCATAGACATTTGGTCGAAAGCAGACACTCCTCGCAGCCTTATTTGCGCTGGCAGTGGGAAGTCTGGTGTGCGCGTTGGCCAAGAGCATGAACATGTTGATTATTGGACGATGTACGCATTCTTTCCTTCATCGCTGTTGTCTCCCCTCATCGCTGATGGCCTCCTCAGCCATCCAAGGCCTTGGTGGAGGAAGCGTAGCGTCCCTGACATTCATCGTTGTTTCGGACATGGTTCCGCTTCGAGAGCGAGGAGTGTTTAACAGTCTCCTGTCCATGTACGTCGGCGGCCTTTGCTTATCCGAACACGGGCCTAACGAGTGAACCAGCGCTTGGGCTATCGGACTAGCAAGTGGTCCTATCTTTGGAGGAGCGCTCGCTCAGACCGGCCAGTGGAGATGGCTGTTCTGTAAGACAATCTCTATGTCCTTCGAGCACGCGAGTCTAACCAGATGCACAGATCTGAATCTTCCCGTCTGCGGGCTCGCAGCACTGATCATGTCAATTTTCCTACGAGAGCCTCCTTTGTCAGGAGGATCATGGGAGAAACTCAAGGGGATGGACTGGGTGTAAGCTCGACGCTCCATCTGGCCTTGTGCAGTGTCTCACCCCAACCTTCAGTGGCATCACACTGTTCGCTGCCGGTAGCACTTCCACGGCCATTGCTCTTACATGGGCGGGTATCCAGTATTCCTGGAAGTCGGCACCGGTTCTTGTGCCCTTGATCCTTGGTTTACTATGCCTCGTCATATGCTTCTTGTATGAGGCGAAAGTAGCCAAGAACCCAGTGGTACGTTAAGAATATCGTTGCTCCTTACATCTCGCTCATAACTTCGCTCAGGTTCCTATCAAGATGATGTCCACACGTACCGCCATCTCCGGATACGTCCAGACCTTCATCTGGCCCATCGTCATGGTCGCTATCGTCTGTGAGTACTCATAGTCAAAGAAAACTCGCAGCACTAACAAACATCTACCAGACTATGAACCAGTCTACTATCAAGCATGCCAGTTGCTATCACCTGTTCGCTCGGGTGTGCATCTGCTCGTGCTCGGCCTAGTTCCCTCCGTGTGCTCGGTCGTGGCAGGGTTAAGCGTGCGCAAGACGGGCATATACCGACCCCAGCTCTTCCTGGCGTGGTGCTTGCTCATCCCCGGCATCGCCATCCTATCCATCCTCAAATGGGACTCGTCTCTGGCGATGGCCACCGGGCTGACAGCGATAGCTGGCGCCGGTATCGGCATCATGAACACAACCACCCAGTTCCCCGTCCTGGCTCCTCGTACGTCCCCCGCACCGTCGTGCTCCCGACACGTTTCTGACGTTCTCGACAGTGACCTCATCGGAGAACGCGCTCGCGCTCTCGTACTTTGCCTTCCTCCGCCACTTCGCACAGGTCTGGGGCGTGACCATCGGTGGAGCGATCCTGCAGAACGAGCTGCTGAAGCGGCTGCCCGCAGTGGTACTCACGAAGGTCGGCTCGACGTCAGTGGCGTTCGAGATCATCCCGGTCATCCGCACGCTTCCTCCTGCGCTCCGTGACGAGGTGCGGCGAGCGTTTGCGGAGAGCCTTGCGATCGTGTGGCAAGTCCTTGCGGGCATTGCCACGATCGGGTTGTTGGCGTGCTTCATGATGCGTGCGCTGTCGCTGGACGGGCTGCGAGGGGTGGGAGCGGATGCGCAGAGTGCATCTGCAAAGTCAGAGAAGGAGGAGGTATGATAGAGTTCCTTGGGACCGGTTTATAATCCCTTGTTACAGTAGCGTCGTATAATCATTTCCCAGGTGTTGCATGAGATCTCATCCCGACCAGGCACGTGACCCTAGCCTCTCTTGATCTTGACCTCAACCATGTGCATGGATCTACGCTATAGTCTACACGCCGTTTACAAGACTTTATAACTCTCTTCTTGTCTGTCCCAGGGCTATGGGCTCCCCTCCACAGTCATACAAGGTTTCGTGATCAGATTCGGCATCCCGGGCATCCCTGAGTTTGCGGAGCGCAAAAGTTCAGCACTTTGTCATGGGAAGACCGCAGAAGCTCTTGCGTACCATCCGTAGCCGCACCGCCCGCTTCAAAAATACTTTCGTTGCGGATTTCAAGCATGTACAGGAGCGCAGGCGATAGTGGGAGCTCAAGCGACTACAAATACAACACGCCTGAGTGCGTGTGGTGTGCTCACCATCGTCCACTTGTCGCCGACATTCTTCGATGGTGTCCTCTAATAACAGTGTCTACGCAAGCACGGAAAGTGCCGTTACCTTGATGCCTGTCCCGGACTCGCCTGGAGGTGCTACTGTGACATATCCTCCTCGAGACCACCGCTTCTGGCTTATCTTCCTATCGCTGGACCTCGCTACCCTTCTAACGGCACTTGAACTGGTAAGCTCACCAGAGCATCACGCTAGAACTCATACTGACAGGTTTCGTAGTCTATGGTCGGACCGGCACTGCCATCCATCGCCCACGATCTCGGAGGCTCGTCGTCCTTCATATGGGTCGGATCGGCGTATGCTCTGGTCGCGACGGCATTTATACCCCTCAGTGGAGGATTTGCTCACGTGCGTTGTCCTTTGTGCCATATTTTACTCACAGCTGATCTTGAGCGTCATGCAGACCTTTGGTCGCAAGCAAATACTTCTTGCGGCCTTGTTCGTGCTGGCATTGGGGAGTTTGGTGTGTGGACTGGCCCAGAGCATGAGCGTGCTCATTGTTGGTCGATGTACGCATTCTTGTCTCTGTCTCCCCTTTTGTTCCGGTCGCTGAGGAGGTCTACAGCGATCCAGGGCCTTGGCGGAGGAAGCGTCGCGTCGCTGACCTACATCGTCGTTTCGGACATGGTGCCACTCCGTGAGCGCGGAATATTCAACAGCATCCTGTCCATGTAAGACATACATCTTCGTTCGCTTTAGCTGGGTACTGAGGTGTGCTCCAGCGCTTGGGCGGTTGGACTGGCCGCCGGCCCTATCTTTGGAGGAGCACTTGCCCAGAGCGGCAAATGGCGGGGGCTGTTCTGTAAGACAGGTGCCTTCTCATCGACAACGCTGTCCTAATTAGGCGTGCAGACACCAACCTTCCAGTGTGCGGGCTCGCGGCACTCATCATGGCCATCTTCCTGCGGGAACCCCCTGTCGAAGGCAGCACATGGGAGAAACTCAAGGACATGGACTGGATGTGAGCCGGAAAAATTGCCCGGCTTTATCCAGTATCTCATTGTTATCCTCAGTGGCATCATGCTCTTCGCTACCGGTAGCACCTCTATGGCCATCGCTTTGACCTGGGCCGGTATACACTACGCTTGGACGTCGGCACCGGTGCTCGCCCCTCTGATCCTCGGGCTGCTGTGCCTCATCATATGCTTCTTGTATGAAGCCAAAGTGGCCACACATCCGGTGGTGGGTCGACACGAATGTGTGTGTCCGCATCATACTGATCGTTTTTGCAGGTGCCCGTATCGATGATGTCGACGCGTACCGCCGTCTCCGGATATCTTCAGACATTCATCTGGCCCATCATCATGGTCGCTGGTGTTTGTGAGTGACGAGGACCACCATATCGCGGGATGCTGACGTCGCACACCCAGACTATATGCCCGTCTACCTCCAGGGGTGTCAGCTATTGTCACCCGTTCGCTCGGGTGTCCATCTGCTTGTATTTGGCCTGGTGCCATCTGTGTTCTCGGTCGCAGCGGGCCTGAGCGTCCGCAAGACGGGCATCTACCGCCCCCAGCTCTTCCTAGCATGGTGCATCCTCATCCCCGGCGTCGCGGTGTTGTCCGTCCTCAAGTGGGATTCGTCCCTCGCGCTGGCCACCGAGCTCATGGCGATCGCGGCCGCCGGGATCGGCATCATGAACACGACGACGCAGTTCCCCGTCCTCGCTCCCCGTACGTTCCGCGCACCATCGTATTCCCGCACATCATTCACACATCTGGACAGTATCCTCCTCGGAGAACGCGCTCGCGCTCTCGTACTTTGCCTTCCTCCGCCACTTCGCACAGGTCTGGGGCGTGACCGTCGGCGGCGCGATCCTGCAGAACGAGCTGCTGAGGCGGCTGCCGGCGGCGGTGCTCGCGCAGCTCGGCGGCTCGACCGCCGTCTCGTTCGAGATGATCCCCGTCCTCCGCATGCTGCCGCCCCCGCTGCGTGACGAGGTGCGCCGCGCGTTTGCGGAAAGCCTCGCGGTCATGTGGCGCGTGATGGCAGGGATTGCGGGGATTGGACTGTTGGCGTGCTTCATGATGCGCGCGCTGCCGCTGAATGGGATGCAGGGAGTTGAGGCAGATGGGAAGAGTACGCTGAGTGTGGGGGTAGACTCGGAAAAGGAGGAAGTGTGATAGAGGTGTTCGGATATGATCACGGTGCTCTGCAATAGTCATGGTATACATGAGCCCAAAATGAGCGAGGTCTTTCGATCATAAGTAGTCACGCTGGTATGTTTTCCTCAGCTGGCCAAAGCGGATCAGGCAGGGCAACTTTCATGAAAACAAAGACAACTTCACTGGCCACTAAATAGATCCGACGTCTCCATCGTGGTCGTTTGTCGAGGGTAATCCCATCTTGCGCTGTAGAAGATAGGTTCCAAATCCCGTGTTGAGTGACCTGCTCAAACCTGTAAGCATGCGCTGTAATGAGTCCGAAAGATAGTTTAGTTGGTGAATTCTCAGGTTCTTGTAAGCCTGTCCTTGCTGCACAGTGCAACAGGAGTAACCGGAGCTCAGACCATACTCGATGCGGAAAACACCAGGAAGCATATACCATTATAGCAGCAGCAGCATGTAAGTACTCTAGTTCTTCGCAATCACGGGCTCACTCGCACTCTGGCGATTGATCGGGCTCTGTGCGCGCTGGCGGGCACTCCGTACACGCGGGCGCCGGGATGCATACCTGCAACTCGTCAGCACAAACGTCATCCGTGACGGTGGGCTCAGACACTCACCACTCCCACGCAAAACGGACGACCTCACCGTCGGCCTCGTACGGCGTCGGGATCTCCGAGTACTCGGCGCGGGCGGTCGGGTGGCGGACGAGGACGGCGGAGCACGTCGGGAACGAGACCTCGATGTACGCGGGCACGAACAGGAACGGGGATGCGTACGGCGGGAGGTGGAACGGCGTGAGGCCGTCCTTGCCCGCCTTCTTCGGCGCCGGCGCCTCCGGCGTGGACACGAGCGTGAGCGGCGTCATGGACGGGTGCGGCGTCGGCTCGGGCGCGTCCTCCGGGAACGGGTCCGCGGTCGACGGCACATCCGCGCTCGGCTGCAGGAAGCGGATCGCGGCGGGGTCGACGGAGACCATGTCGCCGGGTGCGAGGCGCGTGTTCGCGTCTTGGTGCTGTTGTGCCGTGTGGTGAGTGGGTGTCATGCAGTGGCGGGCGCGGAAGTACAGACCTTGACGCCGTTGAGCTTGACGTCGCCGTGGATGACGAGGCGGCGGGCCTCATACACCGAGTGTGCGAGGTTGGCGCGGAAGATGAGGACGTCGATGCGGCGCTCGACCTCGCCGAACATGAGGGAGCCGACGGGCGCGAGCGCGTGGCGCGCGTCGTCCTCGGCGCGGTTGAGCTCGCGCTGGGCGTCGCGGCCGCGGCCGGCGAGGGCGGCGAGCTCGAGGCGGTCGTCGCCCTTGCCGATGCGCCGGCGCGGCCGCACGTCGGGGAGCGTCGGCGGCAGGTACCAGCGCTTGAAGGTGTGCTCGTTGATGAAGTCGCCGTGGTAGGCGCGGACGAGGGCCTTGCTCTGCCAGCGCGACTGGAAGAGAGTGAGGCGGGTGGTCCGGAAGTCGACGCCCTGGGCCTTGTCCGCGAGTGAGCGCCGCCAGAGGTTGTACAGGTTGACCGGGTGCCAGCTCTGTTGCTATTGTTAGCGCTCTAGGCGAGATAATCATACGGCGGACAAGGCGGACCATGCGGGGCATGCATCGCTTGATGCTCAGCACATTCGCGTCCCTCATCCTCCAAGCGGCGACGGAAGGTGACGAGGTGGTGGACGCGGAGAACGCGCTGTCCGGAAGCGGAAAAGAGCAAGCACCGTTGTGGCGTGCGGCCGGCTTGACTGCGCTCCTCCTCGTTTACTGTCTGTCACCATGTCCGTCTCCCCCCACGCACGCGCAAAGAAGATGGTCGTCTACGAGGCACCGTCAAATCCGATCGCATATGCCGCCTGGCGCGTGCAGATGTGGTGCGAGTCGACGTTCGCACTGTCGATGATGGAACGCTGGGAGAAGGTCCTCATCTGTCCGTCCCTCCCTTTCTCGGCTGCCGTGTGGGGTGTTGGCTCATGCGGGGCAGGCACCGTATTTCTCGTGTTGGCCTCGCTGTTCTTGACGGGCATGGTGCAGTACCTGCCTCAGCACCTCCGCTTCCTCGCCCGCCGCGCTGCGTACTACTTCTTTGGCCGCGAGGCTGAGATCTCCGAGCTCCTTGCGGATGGAAAGAATGTGCTCGGCCGGGGAGAGCTATGAGTTTTTCATTATCGACATGGGATAGAGTACGTGGCCGACATGATGCATGCCTCATGACATATCCGCTCACGACGACGTACAGGTGCTATAGATGTGTGCATGGAGTAATTGATGACTTATGGAATGGAGCTTTCGGATATAACCCTGTCCCCACCACTTCCAGACTTACTTTCCGCGTCCGGCCACTACGCCAACCTCAGGTGTTGTGCTCAAAAAGCAGAACAGTCAGGCAAGAGCTTGGAACCTCAGGCTGTATCGCTCATAGTCTGGCACATCCGTCACAGTTAGGCCCATTGCATGGCGCAAATAGTCTGAGAACACGTCCTCTCCTCCCTGGTGAGATACCAGTGCGCTGTGGGCGCGTTCCCTAGCAGCGACGGAGAACTCCAAATCGCCTGACATTGAGAAATCATCCTCAAGGTCCCAAGGCACCTGCTAATCCGGAAGGAGCGCCGTGACCATCACGAAGGCGAGACTCTCCATATCGTCGCGAGGTTGAGGAGCTATGCATGGCCGTTAGATGGAGGTGGTTAGTGAGCGCATGGTGACCCGGACCTTCTTGACTAAGCATTCGGCGACTCATATATCTCTGAGTGGTGTAGGTGCCGAGCTTCCGAAGAGGGCGTCCGACGACTTGGGTGGAGCCAAAGTCTATGAGATAAAAGGTCATGCGTCCGCCCTCGCGCCTGAGCAGTATATTGTCCAACTTGAGGTCATAATGAATAAACATCCGATGAAAGCCAGAGAGTGTGATGAGCTGAATGGGGGAGGCTCAACAGTCATCTCCCTCTGCAGAAGTTGGTGGGTACACGTACCATTTGCGAGAGAAGGGACGCAAGAAAGGGTCTCAAGCGCCCTTCCTGCTTAGCCTCCGCAGCAGCCGTGGCAGCACATTCCAGGGCAGGCATGATCAGGCTTGGAGGCGGTGGGCGGGGCCCGGGCGTATGTTGAAGGTTCCAGAGGATATCTCCGCGCGGAATGATCCCTGGTACTCCATCGCACATCTGGTAGACGGTGATCTCCATTTCGATGCAGTATATGGGGATATTCGTGTGCCAGGACTTGCCCACCCAGGTTTTGCTGCGCCCATGACGATCCATGAACAACTGGTGCTTGAATGCGACTTGGAAGGTGTGGATTGAGCCTGGCGTGGAGAGCTTAGTAAGGGGCAGTCAAGACGAGTTTATGCAGCGCACCGTGAGCCCCGCGAAATTCCTTGCGGACGAACGGCTGCATGGCAAGGACGAGGACGTGGTGTGAGAGACGAGGGTGGAGCACAGCCACCTCAACAGCATCTTGGCTTCTGATGAACATGTTGCTCACGCATTGCTAACAGCACCGATACAGCACAGATATCCTTCCTGAGTCCTTGGGTTATGCTGGTTCCCAGTGCGCTTCCATCCAGTGTTTGGCTCAAGCTTGACATGAGGAAGACTGCTCAATGAGTCGCTCACACAAGTGGCTGGCGAAATGCAAGCACCACTCATCAACCTTACAGCCTTGTCTGGCTGACGCGGGCGATCAGAGCACAAGAAGGCGCATACGCACTCAGGACACGAGGGTTTGGGTGGGGGCTGGGCGAAGCCCAGACCAGACGCGACGAGGCGAGCCGCCGGGGTGGGCGGGCTCGTACTGGCCGGGATTCCATCCCGAATGCGATGTGCACAATCAGAAAGAAAGGGGCGGTGGGTGGGACAAAAAAATGCAGTAAGACGAAAATGTAATATAAAGAATGCGAGGTAGAGTGGTAGTGCGTGCTCGACGATGTGAGCGATGACAAACATGGAGGAAGAAAAGAATGCGCGCTTAGGCGCCCGCTGAGCCGGTGCTTGGCGGGACGCCCCAAGGCCTCGCGGGTCGCCAGGCTATGGCTGGCGATTCGCTCAAGCGAACGTTGAGTGGAAGCTGGTCGAGGCACTTTGAAGGCTACCATGATGAATAAAGACATTGGTTTGACAACAAGTTCGCGTGTATCAGGCCTATATATCCTTACTCATGTGAACTGATATTGAAACATCCGTAGATACAAATGCATCGTGACACAACTTATTGTACAACCTGAACCAGAGGAAGAAGACGAAGAGATATGAAAACACTTTTGAACAGATATTAGCATGAAGTGGGTACGATAGCAAACAACGAGCGTGATGATGAAAAGAGAGGGCGTGGCGAAGTTCAAGATATTCAAGGCTTGTAGTGGACCTGCAAGCGAATGTAATTAGTTCACGGTTGGACAAGAACAATGGCGAACTGCTTACCCGCTTCGCCACCATAGCCTCCATCGCCTCCTCAAGCCGGACCCAGTCGAAGACCTTGACGTCCTTGACGATTGTGAGAGGACGAGGCTCGTTGAAGCCGGCGATGCGCGCGTAGAGCACCGGCTCCTGGCGGTTCTTGCCGATCGTCTTGGGGTCGAGGCGCTCGAGGTGACGGCGTAGGCGATTCTTCTCCTCCGTCTCCGGGCGGCCGCCGTACAGAAGACCAGCGAGGTGGAGAAGGTCGACAGAGGTGATAACGAAGCCCCCGTCAGGCCGGGCCACACACGAGACCGTGTCGGGGAGCTCGAGAGCAACGTAGTCCTCCGGGCGGATGGCGCGGCAGGTGACCGTGCGCTGCTCGCCATAGCCGTGGCTGACAGTGAACTGCACCAAGCGGCGGCCGGCTCGGACTTCGGCGTCGGTCCAGTTGACCATCATCTTGTCGAGCTTCGAGAGGAACGTGACGAACTCAGGCGGCGGACGCGGGCCACCGGGCGACACGGGCGAGCACATCGACGCATAGGAAGACGGCGCCGACGAGAAGTAGTCCATTACCGCGGAGCTGGAGGCTGACGGCGAGTAGCCGTACGCGTAGGCGGAGGGCGACACCGCGTGAGGCATCATCGAGTATGGCCCGTACGGAACCGGGTTGATCATGAGGGCCGGCGAGGAGAGGGGGAGGCCAAGACGGAGGCCGGAGGAGATGTCGGCAGATGCGCCCATGAGCTCCGCTGGGGAGACCGTCGGGCAGGTATACTCCTCCGGGAGCTCGTGGTGGAAATCCGGCTGGTACGGGGGCGTTTGGAGACCGATACTGTTAGCGCCATGGGTTGGGGAGTCCTCCGGCGATGAGTAGTACGAATACTCGAGTGCAGGTACGCTTGTATCCACTGCAACATGGGGGAGGCGGCCGTCCGTCCATTGGAATGCACCAACGTGCACATCCTCGATAGGTGTTTCGCTGTTGCGCGGGAGGAGCTGCGTGGAGATGTGCGCGTAGCCGAATTGATGGTCCACGCCAGTGGCCGAAATGGGCGGTACGACGATCTGCGCGACGAACCCTTGACCGCCCTCCTCAGGCGCGGTGGTCAAGTCGGTGTGGAGCTCGAGGAGTCCGATCATAACACGGATCCTGCATCCGGCGGTCCCTCGTGTTGCGACGGTGCCTGTAATGGAAAGTGGCGTGTTGGTGGGTCCGCTGCTTGGCCAGTATGAAGTTACGCGGAGGCGGGAGGACGAGACCTCGGACTCGGGGTGCACTT
>LCTX01000181.1:0-17703 GCA_002233555.1 Limonomyces culmigenus | reverse complement strand
GTAGACGGATGTGGCGATCACGACTGTGAGGACTGAGAGAAGATAGGTAAGGGTATGCGTAGCGCGAGAGAGATAATACGCACTTGAGCCGATAAGAATGGCGATCTTTTCGCCCGAGGTCATAGGCGCGCCCGAGTGGTAGTAGTAGTGCGTAGTACGACGGGCAGAGATAGCGTGCGAGGAGCTGGATCGGGAGTTCAGCTGCTGAAGGTTGAATAGATACAGAGAAAGCGCACCCGGAATGTAAAGGAGCGGCCCTGCCGACCGGAAGGAGGGCCAGTGTGATGACACCGAGAGCGAGAGTGAAGGAGGCCATAGATGGGAGGTGGGAGCTGATTCAGAGCATCATCTGAGCCATGATCGAGGTGTAATGAGCCCTCCGAGACGCGTTGAACGCAGTGGGGAGGCAGTGGGTGGAGATGCGAAGCGACGCTCGGTGGCTCGGGGGCGGTGCGGGAGGATCAGAGAGCGGTGGACGACGTCCCGCAAAGTATGTAGCTGAGATTCATATCCCCATACAGCTATGAGAGGCTTCGTGTAAGCGGATTACCTTTCGCGAGTCGTGATCGTGTGTTGGAAGAGGGAGAAGGCAAGGGGTGTGGTCTACATGACCGGGGTGGAAGATCTCGGCGCTTATCCCTCGGCCTGTGCTCACTCTTCGCTTTGCACCGTCCTCGACGCTTGGTCGAGGCATGAAGTCGACTAACTACTTTCCTGGACTTTATAACTTCCTATGCTGTGCAAACAGCACTCGGCTCATAACTCTGCACACGACGCGTCTCGGACTCTACAGAGATCGACTTCGTTCACCACTCTCATCTCGGCCTATCCTCGCTGCTTATACCTGAGCCTCTGCCGGCAATCCTCCCTCTTATTCATTGCAACCCTCTTCATCTCATATGATTAGGCCTCGAAGGGCCCTTAACATAGCTGAGGTGCGTCTGCTTCGTTTAAGACTCTCTTTTTGGTGTCGTACTAACACCTCGATCAACAGACACTTGGGTTACGTGTCCTTCTACACTCCTCCCCTATCTCTCACTCAGCTCGTCATCGCCGGCGAAGGTTACTATTTCTCTTCCATTCACCAATGCATGCGTGGCAGGGACCTCCGCTATGAAGCTCCGGGTGCGGGTGTCTGAGCTTTCGGTCGTCACGTTCCCCCGACCGCTGAACTCGGTCGAATCGAAGTTGCGACTCGTGTCTCCAATGAGCTGCGTGCCGCTCAAGCTGTCCAGGTGATTGGCTTCGGCCTTGACATACCTACGCACGACTCCGAGCTGAGTCCGTGCGATTAGACCTCTGTCTTGCCATTATATTTGCCAGTGTCCTTGCGCCCGGTACAGCCTAGAGAAATCTTAGATCTACCATACAATCTCATGTTCGTGTTCAAATCCAATTCTAACAAGCGCAGCCGTAGGCCGCGCCAAGCCTTGTAATTCATTCCGTACGTGCGTTCAAAGTCCATGTGTGTGTAGGCGAAGCCGAATGCTTGTCTTCATCGGCCCTTCTCCTCACAGGACACCGAGCGGACAGTCATAGAGATAACATGAGCCCCGTGTTTATACTACTTCCGAGCATGAAGCGGCGGGGAAGACTTGTCTAGGGAGTATGCGGGGGGTTCGTTCTGGTTCGCCTCGATATCGGTATACGGCTGGACCAAAGTCAGCATTGTACAACAGTAAGGAGGAAAGACCACGCACCGGGATGGGTCCGCAGACGCACGACGAGGGCACCGGGCGAGCGGCTGCGGCGGCTGCCCTCTTCGCTTCCCTATCCTTCTTGGCCATCCACGCGCCGAGGGCTCCCGCGAGCACGCAAAGGTGGCCAACTGTAAACCAGTGAACAGCTGGGACACGGGAAACGAGCGCGCGACGCACGTCCAAACCAGAACCACCAGGGACGATCTCCTTGCGGGGTGCTGTAGCACAAGAGGTCAGCACCCGAATAAGCACGATACTTATGCGCACATGCGCACCTAAAGTGGAACCCGAGGAACACAAGGGCCGTGGGTGCGGCGACGAGCGTGAGGAGAATGACAGCAAGGCCCGTGACTGGACGCATGCTTGAGACAGGGAGGGAAAAAGGGTGAGTGAGACGGCGCCACGCAGTCGCCGCAGGATATCGTCGAGGACGGGAGTCGGAGGAATGACGTCGGCGGTGTACACCGCCTCATGATCCGCAGTCTGTCCACAGTCGGTGGCTGCTCATGCACTCACGCTTCCCGCGACGAAGGGCATGCATGATCGCCGACCGAATGCGGAGGTATCAATGAAATGAAGATAGAGTGCAGACGCCGCCGCCTCGCGCTCCACGATGCTCTGCCAGACGCTAGGGCCCTGGCTCAGCAATGGTGCAGGTGGCACAACTGCAGGTGCAGCTTCTCTCTGAACTCGGTCGCCTTTGACGCAAAGGATCGCCCCCATCAAACCAGCCATCACTATCAAATAATATGTCAGAGATTGCACACCGTCGACGTCTGCACATGGGCCCACCGCAATAACGACCGCCGAGGCAGTCTTTGCGGGAGAAATGTGACCGGGGTGTCTGAAAGTCAAGTGACGGGGTGATAGGCTGGTGAACGCGCATCATTACGGAGAGCGTGCATGGTGGTAGTCTACTCACTCTGACTAGAGCGGGTATGTGCTGCATGCCGACGCCAGCAGTACACACACGAGGGCATCGCAGACCCAGGAAGCCATGATTGACTCCGTCCGTACGCCTTGGAGAGCGAGCTACTTATGAGTCGCGCATGCAAGGCAGTACTGAGTGCTGCTCTAGGGCCGGAAGCAAACCCACGCGACTTCGCCATCAGTCCACCTCGACACAAAGGCGGTGCTATATGTCAGTGCACATGGACGTGCACAGGTTTTGGACTAGTCTCGGACTCGTCGTGTGCATCGCATGTTGACTGCTTACATTGTACGCATAGCCCCTCGGGCTTCTCGGACACTCACGCACTGCCCGTCGCCATTGGGCAGTTGCCTATCTAGTATGACTCCCGTGTCCTGACGCACAGCACCGGTGTGTTGATACACCCGGTTGCCATCTCGCTTATCTATGACTCCTACGTCTGTAGTATATAGGCTGGCTCTTCGAGCCAGCAGCATCCCAGAGATTCCCTTCCCCCTCTCCGGTGTGAGCTAGATCGGAGTCGCCTGGCCACCTCCCCATACTACCTCATTGAAACTATAGGACCCCTGCTAGTTGGGGATGAGGCCTCTTCGGAATCCGGATCTGGGAGAGCTTGGAGGCCTCTTCAATCCGGATCGCGCGGGTCTTACTCGGGTCCATGCCTCTTCATCCCGTCCGGATCGGACCAGGTGTGTGACGTCGAGGCCTCTTCAGTCCGGATAGGATGGGCACACTTGGCCACAGCATTTTACGCGGGGTGTAGCTACATTTACACTAGTTGAAACTTATACAAGATCTTGCAAATGTACTTCCTTTCATAATCTCATCAGAAAACAGTTGCTATACCCTATGTTCATGTCGTTGATGATTGTCACACTCGTGACGCGCATCTTCTCTCCAATCAGTGTCATCCACGGAGCACACTTCCTATCATGGCAGGGCTGGCCATCCCCGCCGAACTCGAAGCGAGGCTTCCCAGTCAAAGACTATCAGTTCTGGGAATTAGAAAGTTCAACACACTATTGTCTTCATCAAGCCTTGTGTGCAAACCTGCAGACGCATGCTTCACCCCGCTGGCCCCAACACTGGGCGCTGCAGCCACCGCGGTGAAGCTTATACCTCCGTCGCACTTCCTGGACAAAGCACGTTTGCTGCTTCAAGACCCGGCCAACAAGGTGCGAGACCTGTTCAAGCTCCTACCAGCAGATGGCTTCGTCAAGATTCTTGGCTACAGTGTTGAGATGAAGTCCCTAGCGGCCCTTCTGTCAGAGGGATAGCTCAGGACACCAAGGAAGTCAAGCGGAACCGGATGCGCAACGCCGAGCCGGCTGCGGGCCTCGACGCCCAGGAGATGGGTGACCCGTACGCGCCGTACCTGACGCTGCAGCGGCGTTCTTGCGCACCGTCCTGTCGTTCACGCCGTCAAAGCCGGGCCTGTACGGCCTGCACCTGCCGCCGCACACGCACATGCTGCTAAGTAATTGTGGTGATGGCCAGGAGATACCGTTGTACGATTACGCTGGCGGGTTCGTTGCCCTGCACGTCGGCGCGAACGGTCGAGCAACGTGCGCGCACTGTTCGGCTTCATCCCCGTCTTGGCTGTGCCGCCCCCGCAGGCAATGCCGGCCAGCGCACCAATCCAGTTGTGCATGTGTGCCGAGTGGACTGTGGGTATGCCCTGCACTTTGCACCCACGCTGGCTTGTGATGTACTGTAAAGTAGTCTATTGCATGTATTCATCAAGCTCAGTACTGCTGTACACCGTTTTGAAGTAAGTGCAGCGTGCTCTGCACTGGTACACACGCTTTTTGGACGTGGCTACCGGCGAAGCAAAAAAAGAAATGGCACCTCGAAAAAATCACGTGATGTATGCCTGAGAATCGTCAAGTGGCCTCTTCAGAATGTCCGGATAAAACAGTCCTCAGCGGCTGAAGGCCTCTTCAATCCGAATGACCTGGGTCCAGCAGTGTCCGGATCTGAGGGCTCTCAGACAAAAAATTCCGAAGAGGCCTCGACCCCGATTAGCAGGGGTCCTGGTGCTATGTATTAGAGTGTACACAGGGTACAGAACATTCTAAGAACTCCATGCGGTGAAGACGTATATCACGTTGGGTGTGACGGAGTCCACGCCAACGAAATAAATTCTTGAGACTGCGCTCGAATGAGCTCGTCATTCAGCCGTGCGGGGTGTAGGTGACATGCAACTCACTGGGACCTTGTTTGTTAGATATAAGTATCTTGAGGAGAACTATAATCGTGGCTACCGCTGCAGCCGCAACTGTGCAGACGACGCTGGCTCATATCGCATCAGCCAGCGTATACGTAGAGTGCGCACGTAAGAGGGAGACACTCGTGAGCAGGGTAGGAGGTGTGTTTCACCATACAGGCGTCCATCCACGAGTACAGGCGAACCCGAGTCCTTTACCCGCACGAGGCCTCACACTGCGTAATCAGGCGCCGGCCGTGCGGGCATATCGATCCCCATCGCCCTCCGCTCCGCGATGCTCTGCCACACGCCCGGTCCCTCGTGCGGCGGCGGCGCAGGCAGCGGGGGAGGAGGCGCCGGTCGACGCTGCGGACTGAAAAAGTGGATGAGCACGCAAAACACGACGCCGGCTGCCACTGAGAGCGGTCGTTTGAGAATGGCGCGATAGAGGATGAGAGTACGCGCGTACGTCCGTAGCCGATTGCGGCGCGCTGCTGCGGCGACGTGGCTGTGTCCGCTCCCAGAGAAGACTCGCGCGGAGAGAGTGCCAGGCGCAGGGTCACGCGTTAGAGACGGTGGAGGGAGGGGGCGGGCCATGCAGACCGCGTCAGCGCACACGAGCGCGCGGACAAGACGGCGACGCATGATGTGGAAAGAGGCTTACGAAAGCGGACGCCATATAATTGAGGGTGCGAGGCGGTGCCCGCGCGCTTGTGGAAGCCGACGGTGCCCGACGCTGAATCGGCCTCGCCTCGAAATCGTGAAAGCGATGCTCTCCATGCTCCACCATTCGCGAGAGTCTTCCATAGAAATTATTCCAGTTCATTGTGCACGTGTACTCCAAGCTGTCAAGCATGATCCTCCAGCGCGGGCGAGCCTACGACAGCCGAGCCCTCACTCGCGGATGCAGGACGCTGAGGTGAGCATCAGGCATGTCGAGTCCGCAGTGGAGGCTAGGATCCACGCGAGTGCACAAGACAAGATGCTGGATGTTGCTCGGGCATGCGCAAGCAATGCTCGTTGGTGGATGAAGAAAAGCGGCAAGTGTGGCGCTCAATATGAAAGACGAAGGTCGCACCGTCTCACACCATTTCCGTAGCTCAGCACTGGTATTACTATCCTACAGTTATACTATCGACTCCATCCCATCGCTCAAACCGCATCCGTCTTGGCCGGCGGCGCGCCCGGCGGCGGTGCATACGTCGTCGGCTCATACTTAGGCGGCGGCGGCGCGTACCCCTCTTCCAGCGGCGGCGGCGGCCCGCTCGGCTGTAATTCGTCAGCGCCTGCTAGCATTGCGCCATGATGAGCAACAACGTACCGGAGCCATGTACCCCGCATGGTGCGCGGCCGGCGGGTGCACCGGCCCGCCCGCAACGTGCTGGCTCCACACGCCGCCCGGCATCGCGGCCGCACCGGGCTGGGAGAGGCGCTGCTGGGCGAGATGTGCCGCGATCGCGTGGCGTCGGCGGATGCGCCGCCGGCTTATGCTCGCGCAGATCGCGAAGAACACGACGACTGCGAGGGTGTGAGTAGGGTGCGGGTAGAAGAGGGATAGTGGGGGCGGACCGATGAGGAGGCCGATGACGCCGCGTGTGGTGTTTGATAGGCCGTAGTCGCAGCTAGGACGCGTTAGAGGCGAACGAGGCAGGGAAGGGCGCGCGGGCGTACTTGGAGTCGTACTCGGAGCAGCTCCGACGCCTGAGTGCGCGGGTGGATACTGCAGCGAGGGAGTCAGTACTGTATACATGCTGTCGACGACGACGGGCGTACATGGTGTTGGCGACATCGTGTTCTTGAATGGAAGGGTTAGTGCGTGAAGGTGAGAGACGAAGAAGGATCGTCGCGCGGGGTATAAAAGGCAGCGGGGCGGTGGAGCTGGGCCGGCAGATCGCGCCGATGCCCGCCGTGGATGTATCATAGGCGAAAAGTACTCGACTCAGCAGGCATAGCATCGTCAACGTGAAACAGAGCTCATCAGCAGGGCTCCTCCGCCTCCATCTCGCCGAGTCCCGTCCACGCCCGGCGAGCGCCCTCCCCGCCAGCTCGCGGCAGCGGAAGCGAACAGATGAGAGACTGCATGACGTTGCCGAGGCATAAAAAGCAGTGTTAAGTGGTGGATGCGGAAAAGCAGCGAGTGTGGCGTGAGCTCTTTGCCGCTTTGGCTGCGGATGTCTCTCAGGCGAGCAGCACTCATAGTAGGCATAGCATCATCCATGCAAAGCATAAAACATCAACGGGGCTCAAACCACCCCTGCGCCTCCATCTGCGCGCCCAGCCCCGTCCAGCCCCGGCTCGCGCCCTTCCTCCCCGCCAGCTCGCTCGCGAACCTGTCTACCCATCAGCGCACCCCCACACCAGAACGTTGCGGGCCACGCACCGCAGACACGCGTCAAGCGCCCACGCGTCCGGCTCGTACCGCGCACGGCCGAGCGCCCAGATCATCCCGCCCACGAACGCCGCGCGCGCGCCCGCAGGATCCACCACCCCGCCCTCCTCCACTTCGCCCTCGCCCGCGCTCTCCAGCACGCTCGGCGCATCGTCGACGCCCGCGAAGAACGCGCTCTCGTCGCGCACGGACACGAATGTGCTGTCCCTTTCCCCCTCGTCCGCATCCTCAGGCGGGGGTGCGACCCACACGGACGCCTGGAGGTACTCGCGCCGCGGGACGCTCAGCAGCGCCGCGCCCGTGCCGGCACCGGGCGGGAGGACGAGGAGGGCGTGCGGCGCGGCCTTGGCTGCGAGCGCGAGGAGCGCGTCGCGCGCGGAGGTCCCCGCCGGCGGCGGCGCGAGGAAGAGCACGTCCGCGTGCGGGAGGAGCTACTGCGCCCCTCAGCATTGTGCAGTACAAAACCGAGAGGAGGGGCTCACGGCGTCGGTGTCGCGGCCGGGCGCGAGGCGCGTGAGGTCCGCCGAGAGCACGAGCGCGCGCCGCCAGCCGCGCTCGGCCGCGAGCGACGCGAGGCCCCCGAGGTCCGCGCGCGCGGTGCGCGCGTGGCGCACGTCGACGTGCAGCCAGTCGAGCGGCGCGTCCGCGGGCGCGGTGTGTGGGGCGTGCGCGGACGGTGCGATCAAGGGTGTGATGAGCTGAACAAAGTCCGCGTGCGTGAGGTCCGGGAGCGGGTTGTGCGCGATCACCGTCGGCGGCGCACCGTCCTCTGCGTCCCGTCAATAGGCCTCTCTCCGTCCGGTGCTGCACATGCGCACCGTGCTGCATGACCCACGCCCCAGGGACGCCGCGGCCCTCCCACACCCTACAGAACCGCGTACCCACGCCCTCGGCTTCGATCTCCCTCTTCAGCGCGCCCGCCTCCGCATCGCACCCGAGCGGCGCAACAAGCTCCGCGCGCGTCCCGGGGAGCTGCGCGAGCGCGCGCAGCGCACCCGGCGCGCCGCCGCCGCGCGTCACGCGCACGGCGCGCGCGCGCGTGGATGTGCCTGAGAGGGCTGGGGAGGGGAGCGAGAGCGTGTGCGTGAGGAAGAGCGTGCCGTGGCCGAGGACGGTGAACGGGCGGGGCGCCGGCGCGGAGGACGTGGACGGGCGCATGAAGGAGGTGAGGGGCGCCACACTTGCTGCTGTTCCACATCCGCCACTCGACACTGCTTTGCATGCCTCGGCCGACGTCACGCGTCTGCTCGCGAGTGCGCAACCTCCTCCTCAATGCGTAGTCCTCGTACGTGCATGTTGGTCTCAGGGCATGTATGGCTCACACTGGTAAAGGAGAACAACGTGAAGCGTCTATAGTCCAGGGCGGAGGCGGGGTGGGCTCATTTCAATCACCGATGATGAGAAACGAGAATGACAGCGCGATATCGCTAGAGAGCGCGAGAGGAGCGGAGAGCAAGCACCACGAACGATCGAGGACGAGGAGAGCACCGCAGTCTCACAGCATATCCGTGTCTCATCGATTGCATTACCATAGTACAGTTACACTATCCATCGCATTGTCCCACAGGCACCCCGTCATACCGCATCGGTCTTGGCCGGTGGTGCGCCCGGCGGCGGCGCATACGTCGTCGGCTCGTACTTGGGCGGCGGCGGCGCGTACTGCTCCTCCAGCGGCAGTGGCGGCCCACTCGGCTGTGTCTCGTCAGCACCCGCTTCTCATCCCGCCTCGCCAGCATGACGTACCGGAGCCATGTATCCCGGCGCGTACCCTGCGTAGTGCGCCGGCGGTGGGTGCGCCGGCCCGCCCGCGACGTGCTGGCTCCACACGCCGCCCGGACCCATCGCCGAGCCAGGCTGAGCCAGACGCTGCTGTGCCTGGAGCGCGGCGAGCGCGCGTCGGCGACGGCGGAGGCTCAGCGCCGCGAAGAGCGCGAAGAACGCGATGACTGCCAGCCGTCGTATCAGCGCGGTGTGGAGGAGGGCAAGGGGAGGCGCACAGATGACGAAGCCGATGCCGGCGCGCGTAGTGGAGGACAGGCCGTCGCCGCAGCTGTGCGGGGTTAGATAGACGCAGGGAGGGAGGGAGGCGCAGGGCGTACTTGGCGTTGTACTCGGAGTCGCAGCTGCCGAGCGCGCGGGCGAATACTGCGGTGCGGTCAGCACCTACATTGACGACGAAGACGCGGGCGTACGTCGTGAGGGCGGCATGGCGTTCGTAGAGGGCGAGGGCGTGATGGTGAAAGACAAAGGCAGATACAACGACGTCAAGGAAGAAGTCAAGTCGCTGAGCCAGCGGGGCGGTGGAGCAGCCGGCAGATCCGCGCCGATGACGTCAGCAAACGCGCGTGCTGTGTCCTCCGTCATGGCTGCGGATTTCCTCGTCTCACGTGAGCACGCATCGCATAACCCACAGCATCGACTAAGCAAGACATATCATCAACCTGTGCGATACCCTGCCACACGTCCGGGCTCTTACGTCCAGGCACTGGCTCAGGAAATGGCGCCGCGGGGATCCGAATGCGGACTCTGACACTTTCTCCTTCCTCATCCTTTCATCACGACCACGACTTTCCTTGAATCATTGCTCATAGCACGCCGTTGTCATTGCCCCTCTATATGAGACTGAGAGGCGCTTCATGGCCGCTGCACCGCCAGTGGCTGGGAGGCATCGCCTCCGCTCCTGACATGATGTACATATCACCTCCGCACATCGCCGCCTTCAACCTCGAACGCTGTGCGTCATCAAACCCCTTCGTGCGGCGCGCACGAGCTCACGAGCCCGTTTTACCAGAAGTCATGCACTCCACGCTCCTCATCGCGCTCGCGCTCGCGGCGACGGCTGCGTGCCATCCCCTTCCAAACCAGTGCGTGTGTCTTCATCCTCCGCGCTCAGACCTGATACTGACTTGTTCATGGAGACCTCATTGTCGAGCACGAAGGTGCCCCTCCGATCTTCTGGGGCATCCGTGCGTTCGCTCGCTCGCTTCATTCGCGCACCCTCTCCCTGACGGGGCCTTCCCAGTCATCACGCTCTGTATCGTAGCGGGATGGGCCGGAAATCGGCTCGGGAAGCAGCACGCGCTCGAACGCCGGGCGGGGCGAGTGGCGCTCGGATCTGTTCCGACAGCGTGCGCTTGTACGTGCGGATATGGCGCGCCTCTGGGCCATGTGCGTGTTCCTTCCACCTGGTTTATGCTTGTCTCTGACTAAACTGTAGTTTCATGACGCTGGGATGTCTGAGTTGAGCTCTCCTGTCACGTCCAAGGATCTGCCGCCTGCGTATGAGTCGATATGACAAGGACTTGCCGGTGTACTAGACGACGGTACGTCTGGCATCACCCCGACACATGTAACATCCTTATGCATATCTATTCACGGACTCTGCTGTCCTTACCTCAGCTAAAGATGATGCTGGCTGGACTATCATAGTCTCGCTAGGTGCTCGTTCCGTGGAGGGATCTGGTCTACTTCTCCGCCGCCATGGCCATGTATCATGAGAACTCTGACTGCCACGTCTAGGAGTATATACATAGTATCATGAGCATAATCAGCATATACATCACAGTACGTCGCTCATTCATGTCATAGACTGTAGGCAATATTACGAGTGCACAGCCACCTGCACAGCATGCGAGCTCACGATCTCCTTACGGCAAGTCCCGTCGTCTTGATCCATGACTACGACGACCTCCATTCAACTTGATCCATACTCTGCTCCGAGTTGAACACGAAGCAATGCGTACCACAGATATGCGTATATAGCGCCCGGTGGCAGGATGAGCATCGTGCTTGTCTCCTCCCTCTCCATCTTCTCGCGGACGCACTCGCTCCCCAGCATCCCATCCGCCGCGCGGAGATGCTCTTCATACGTATTCTTCTCGCGCCGGTCGCATTGCTTCTCGTGGTAGTCGCTGCGCCGGTGCAGCGGCGCGTGGCGGGGCAAGTACTTCTTCCTCTGAGCTCACCGGATGCTGCGAACTACTATGTGAACGCGTACGTCCGCTCTCTACTCCTTTCATGATCACGAGGGCTAACGTATGACTAGGACCATCGAAGGGAAACAGTTCATGCTTCTCGTCGACACTTCATCGTGCGCAATATCCTTCTCACCCATGCACGTCGATACTAATGTACTCGCAGGGCAGACTCGTACCTCGTCGGCACACCTCATGGCGGCGAAGACCAGAACTTGGTCGCAGATGTAGAGGCGTATAACGTTACCGGCGAGGTGACGCTGTCCTCATTCGTCATGGGAGATACGTCGGTGACGGAGCAGCTCTATGGCACGTCCTACCCCGCTGAACGAGTGTGGTTCACGCACTAACGGCAAACCGACAGTCCAAGTATCTAACCAAAGCTCGAGCGGCGTACGCAAAGCGACTCCCCCCGGCGTTCTTGGCCTTGGTGCGTCCCCTTCTCTTCTTCGTAAACATCCTGCTGAGAGTGTGCGCCAGACTTCAGCAGCGACGGGTCCGATATCGTGGACGCGATAGCTGGAGCTCGCGAGTCTTCGAAAATCGTATACCAGTCATTCCTCGAGAACTACGTGGCGCAGTCTACAGCCCCTTTTTTCTCGCTCTTCCTCCCCCGCGACAATCACACCTCAGGAACGCTTGGACTCGGTGCCATCATGCCAAACATGACGCAGATCACGAATGCGCCTCGGATTCCGGCCGGCGGGGGCACGTGGCGCGCCAGTCTTCTGGCGGACGCTCTGCACGTCAATGGGCAGAGCATCTCGCTGTCGCGTTCATCCTTGAGTGAGGACGGCAACTTCACAGCCGTCTTTGACTCGAGCCTCCGGGACTCTTTCGTCAGCCAGTAAGAAAGAGTCACGTATCTGGTTATATAAGAAACTGACATATGCGTAGTGATACTGCACTGTCGATATATGGTCTACTTCCAACCGCAGTACTCGACCCGGATACGAACACATGGCAGGTTCCGTGCGACTCGGAGCTCAATGTCACGTTCCGCTTCCCTGGCATCGATGTCCCTGTTCATCCTCTGGACACGACCGTGCGCAGTGACTTGGACGACCAGTTATGCACGGGTACAGTGCGTCGTCTTTCCTTCTCTTCTGATCGCAACTGTTGACCCACGCACAGTTTCGCCCGTTCCCGCCCTCGTCCGATCCACCCCAAGCCAACCTTATCCTCGGGACCTCGTTCATGCACAACATCTACACCCTCTTCTCGGCATCGGGCCTCGTCGTCGACGATACGGATGGGCCGTTCGTCCAGATCCTCCCACTCACGGACATTGCACATGCGCACCGTGAGTTCATAGCCCAGCGCGTGCAGCCGCTACAGGCTGCCTCGGCCGCTAGCGCCGCGTCAAATGCGGGGACCGTCAACTTTGCCGGCGTGCATATCAGCGGCAACAGCGCGGTCATGAAGGGAGCGCCGCCGCTTTTGTCCGCCGGCACGGTCGTTCTGGTAGCTCTTTCTCTTCTGTAGGACTTCATCGCTCTTTTCCAGCTTTTGTATGAACTTGTGTTATACCATTCACATCCCACCCTTGGCGTTTTCCGTGTATGTAACTCCACATCGAGCGTCTTGCGAGCCCAGATGTGGTATTTGTGTCACACTTTGCTTCACTATTCCTCACGAACCACTGGCAAACCAACCAGAAACATCATTATGAGACGGTAATACTTAAGACAGACCACATACACATACGCAAGAGTGATAGAGGGGGGAGAAGAGACAGAAACCGAGAAGTCGACCATTACTGGTCACTGGGTATAAGACGTTTCATACAGGCACGAGTTACCCGCACAAACATCGAAGACTAGGTCGCCTCTGCGTAGAGCTGGATAGCGTACCCACCACCACACGTCAAGCCCGGTGCGCCCTTGCATGGTTTGTTGCACTGGGCGCCTGTCGTTGAGGGAGGCGCCGTGTTGTTCAGGTACGAAGTGCCGCAGTAGCACTCATCCGAGTACTCGACGCCGGCCATCGTGTAGCCCTTGGCCTAGATGCTAGCGCATCAGGGTTCGTGTAGATCTGCAGCCGGTACCAACCTCCGCACCTCTGACCCGCGTCGCCGCTGCACGACACCTTGCAGTCGCTTACGTTCGCCACCGCTGGCGGGCCATTGGCGTAGCTCGAGGCGCAGAGGCACTCGTAGCCGTACTCGACGCCTGCGAGCGAGAATCCGCGGCTGCCGCAGAGGGCCATACAGGTCGCGGGCGTGTTGTTCTTCGAGAGCTGGTAGTACTCAGATGATGCGAAGACGCGCGACGACGTATCGATTGCGCAAGGGTAGGCGGTCGACCAGCCAGCGGGGAGCATGCCCGTCGGTGCAGCAGGAGCCGTCGTGGTCGATGTGCTGGTGGAAATGGACGACGTGGTGGTAGGTGTGGCTGAGGAGCTCGAGGTGATGCTCGCAGAACCGGTGCTAGAGCTCAACGAGGAGCTCGTACTCATGGTCGAAGAGGAGCTCGTGTTCGTGCTCGTGCTGGACGAGATGCTCGTGCTCGTACTCGACGAAGAACTCGTGACTGTGGAGGAGCCGGTGGGCGCTGAGGTCGCCGTTGTAGTCGAAGAGCTGGTAGAAGTAGGCGAAGTGAAGGAGGTAGGAGAGGTCGTGGTTGAAGTCGTGCTTGTCGTCGAGGTTGGGCTCTTCGTGGAAGTAGAAGAGGTCGTGGTCGAGATGGAGGTGCAGCTTGTGGTTGAAGAAGAGCTCGTGCTAGTGTATGCCTAGATCTGTATCGCCCAAAAACCGCCGCACATCACTTCTGATGCACCGGAGCAAGGATAGTTGCACTGGTCGGCCGTCAGCGCAGGAGGTGGCGTGTTGCTGGTATACGAGGAACCGCAGAAGCACTGATCGCCAACCTCAACGCCAACCATCGTGTATCCCTGAGACTGAGGCACGTGCATCGGCAAGCGTGTAGGAAGGGGGCAATGGCAAGCCACGTACAGCGCAGTACTGGGCGCAGAGCGCAGGCTTGATGTATTCGCCCAGCGAGGTTGCCGGGAAGGAATCTGCGAACACACGAGTCGACGTGTCAGTCGCGCACGCAAACGTTTGGACCCATCCAGCAGGGAGGGCTCCGGTCGACAACAGAGAACTCGCGATGCTTGAGGAGATCGAGAGGAAGGACGAGGAGGCGGTCGTGACAATGGAGGACGGTAAGGCAGCGACTGCTGTCGCGAGGGCAGCGAGGACGGCAAAGTTGAGCGCATGACTGGGGGCAGTTGAGACGCAGAGGTGGAGAAAACAGTGGCCTCTTGCCCGCTGCTTAAGTATCGAAGATGGTCCTCAGTTGCTTCCTATAAACTAGGATAATGTGATTACGTGGCGTGAGTCAAGTCCCGTGATGGTAATAGCTCCCTTGGCGTCGGGAGCTTGGAGTGTGCGTGCGCCGAGGCAGCGTTCACCTAAAAAAAGAACGAGCATACACGGTCTGTCACCGACGAAGCAGGACGCACCTCGTCGCACTGTGTCTAGGCTCTGTCGCTGGCCGTCAGGCCCGGTGATGGTAATAGCACTCATGGCGTCGGCAGCGTAGAGCGTGCGCGCGCCGATGCGGCGCTCCGCTGGAAAATGATGAGCTGTCGTCCGACAAGGCAGGACGTTCAATTGGTTTTCTCGGCCATCAGGAGCCTGGCGCCGGGGGCTTGGAGCGTGCGCGCGCCGATGCAGGGTTCGCTCCGTCGCCGACGAGGCAAAACGCACGATTGGCTTACTCGGCCATCAGCACCCTGGCGTCGGGAGCATGGAGCATGTGCGCGCCGATGCGATATTCCACGATGGGCGCGCTTGGCTTGAGCCGAGCATCGAGCGCATGCGCGCGCCCGATGTAGACACGGCGGGCCGCGCGTTTGCGTTCGTTGGGCGCAGGACGAACGGCGATGCGTCGCTGCTTGGATCATTCAGCGCGCAACCACTGCCATCACAGGCACAGGGTGCTATACTAAGATGAGGGCTGCGACGTGCTGAAAGGCTGGCGGGGTAGGTCGAGGTGCATGAGAGAACTGCTTCACGGTCACGTGTTTTGCGTCCCTCCTTCTCCTTCTCGTCTCTCGCTCAGCTCGGATTGTCAGTTTGTGATAGTGGAAGTAGGCTGAGCTTGCTTTCTGGGAAGCAGTATCTATATGTGTCCATCACTCATGTTCGTCCACTCGGCCGCGTCGAACGCGAGTCCCGCACGCCTCTCTGCCTCCCTCCTGGGTCCTCGTTCGCGCCCATCGCTTCACTCACTCTTTTACCTGGCACGCGTGCCACTCGTCGCGAGCACATAACAAAGGAGACGACGTCGTGCTGACTTGCGATATGCACGAAGCGCACATTCGCGAGTCGTATCCGTTCAGTCTGCGATGGCGAGGTTGTCCTGCTTGACAGCCTTGGGCAACGCGAAAGCTCCAGCGCAGACGAAGAACTTGGAGGTGTGAGTGCTAGATATCTAGACTGCGGGGTGTACGCCTCGCGCTTATCGACTACCTTTGTTCCGGGAGCGTAAACCAACGTCGTTCCTTCCAGACAAATCAATGTCACGTTGAACCGGACCTCGGACACCTCCTTTGTCCCGTCGCTCAGACAACCTACACCCATCTGGAGCTCTTCAATGCCACATGACAGCGTTGAATAGACACGATTCCGCGCTACACGGAGCGGACTCTCCTCCGAGCTGAGGATCCCACGTTTCATGGCCTCCTTCACGACACGCGGACTTGGAACCATTGCAGTACATTCAATGCTATATCTTTCATTCATAACGCTCACACGAATGTTGTAAGTGAGCCGCGGGACTGTATGAAACCTACATATTCGCGAGCTCTGCCTCCTCGTTATCAATCATGTGAGTGCGCCATCGAGTACAACCAGGCAGAGCTCCGGCTACACGCGACGCTGCTCACAGTAGTTCAGTGCGAGTGACTGTATATATGTAGTATCGTGTATACGATGTATCGATTCCGGACGATGGGAAGTCCGGAGCACCGCCACCGCCCTTGTGCTTGATCGACGACGACGCCGACGACGAGGGTCTCCAGGGCGACGTCGCGTGCCTCGCTGTCCGTCCCCATTTTCGTCTTCGGTCCGACGTGTGTGTGTCCTTCCCCGAGGGCCGTCTCCGATCGTGACGAGGCGGACGACAGCATTCATCAGCGGCCGAGCGCCTTCCTTTTCCCACCTCCCGTCCGGCTACGGCACTCTCCACTTTACGCTCATTCCGCTCCTCTCCCGACCTGTCGCATAACCACCACTCTCACCATCACCTTCACCTTCACCACCTTCACCACAACCACCACCAACACCACCTCACGCACCACCACCACCACAACCACCCACAGGCGCCATGGCGTCGCTCTTCAGCCGGTCGCGGAAGAACTCTGCGCCCAAGATGAAGCACTCCTCCTCGACGCCGCTGCCAACGCCCCGGATGGACGAGTTCGGGCGCGTGGACTCGCCGATGCCGTCTCCCATGTCCAAGCGGAAGACGAAGGACGGTCGTGCGGTCAGCCCGCTGCCGGACCCGGCGCCCGAGCCGGCGTTCACGGGCTTCCTGCCCACCCAGCTCGACGCGCCCGAGCGCGAGAGCGGCAGCGACAGCGCCGAGCACGGCTTCCTCGCCCACAAGCGGCACGTCGTCCTCTCGCTCGACGCCTGCGCGGCGCTCGTGCGCAGCCTCGCCGACGCGCTCGGCGCCCGCGCGCTCGCGACGCCGTTCGTCTTCGCAAGCACGGCGATCGGCGCGAGCGCGGGCGCCACGCGCAAGCTCGTCGACGCGTACCTCCTCACCCTCCGCGGCGCGCCGTCGGTCACGCTCGAGGACGAGCGCCGCCGGGCGTGGGATGACGAGCTCCGCTTCGCCGACCCGCATGCGCTCGGCCATGCGCTCCGCTGGGGGCTGTCGAGGATCGTCCGCGTTCAGGCCGGCGTGCCCATGCGCGGGCTCATGGATTGGGAGCTCTACGCCCAATGGCGGGACGCCGAGACCGGTTCGCCGTCCTCCCTGCCCACCACTGTGTCATCCCCGCTGATCGATCTCGTACCCAGCCATGAACTACCCACCGATCCACTTCTCCACGCTCCTCCCCGCCCTCGACCCCGCCGCCGCCGACATCCTCCTCACCCTCCTCGGCCTCCTCGCGCGGCTCACCGCTCACTCGCACACCTCGGGGCACACGCCCCCCACGCTCTCGCCGCTCTTCGGCCCGCTCCTCTTCGGCCTCGGCGCCCCCGCGCTCCCCTTCGCGCACGCGTACGCCGCGTACCTGCGCGCCGCGCATGCCGCCGAGCACGTCCTCCTGGCGTTCGCGCGCTGGCAGGACGCGGGCGCGGGCGGGCCCGTCCCCGTCGCCGCGCGCCTCAAGGACTGGATCCGCAACTACCCCGCGACGCTCCCCTCGCACGCCCCGCCCGCGGCGACGCGCCGCGGCGGCCAGAAGCTCGACGCGGGCGCCCCGCAGGCGCGCCGCGGCGCGCGCACGACGCGCGTGCTCAGCGTGCGGCGGAACGTGCGCGC
>LCTX01000180.1:0-18117 GCA_002233555.1 Limonomyces culmigenus | reverse complement strand
GTAGACGGATGTGGCGATCACGATTGCGAGGACTGAGAGAAGATAGGTAAGGGTATGCGTAGCGCGAGAGAGATAATACGCACTTGAGCCGATAAGAATGGCGATCTTTTCGCCCGAGGTCATAGGTGCGCCCGAGTGGTAGTAGCAGTGCGTAGTACGACGGGCAGAGATAGCGTGCGAGGAGCTGGATCGGGAGTTCAGCTGCTGAAGGTTGAATAGATACAGAGAAAGCGCACCCGGAATGTAAAGGAGCGGCCCTGCCGACCGGAAGGAGGGCCAGTGTGATGACACCGAGAGCGAGAGTGAAGGAGGCCATAGGTGGGAGCTGGGAGCTGATTCAGAGCATCGTCCGAGCCATGATCGAGGTGTAATGAGCCCTCCGAGACGCGTTGAACGCAGTGGGGAGGCAGTGGGTGGAGATGCGAAGCGACGCTCGATGGCTCGGGGGCGGTGCGGGAGGATCAGAGAGCGGTGGACGGCGTCCCGCAAAGTATGTAGCTGAGATTCATATCCCCATACAGCTATGAGAGGCTTCGTGTAAGCGGATTACCTTTCGCGAGTCGTGATCGTGTGTTGGAAGAGGGAGAAGGCAAGGGGTGTGGTCTACATGACCGGGGTGGAAGATGTCGGCGCTTATCCCTCGGCCTGTGCTCACTCTTCGCTTTGCACCGTCCTCGACGCTTGGTCGAGGCATGAAGTCGACTAACTACTTTCCTGGACTTTATGACTTCCTATGCTGTCCAAACAGCACTCGGCTCATAACTCTGCACACGACGCGTCTCGGACTCTACAGAGATCGACTTCGTTCACCACTCTCATCTCGGCCTATCCTCGCTGCTTATACCTGAGCCTCTGCCGGCAATCCTTCCACTTATTCATTGCAACCCTCTTCATCTCATATGATTAGGCCTCGAAGGGCCCTTAACATAGCTGAGGTGCGTCTGCTTCGTTTAAGACTCTCTTTTTGGTGTCGTACTAACACCTCGATCAACAGACACTTGGGTTACGTGTCCTTCTACACTCCTCCCCTATCTCTCACTCAGCTCGTCATCACCGGCGAAGGTTACTATTTCTCTTCCATTCACCAATGCATGCGTGGCAGGGACCTCCGCTATGAAGCTCCGGGTGCGGGTGTCTGAGCTTTCGGTCGTCACGTTCCCCCGACCGCTGAACTCGGTCGAATCGAAGTTGCGACTCGTGTCTCCAATGAGCTGCGTGCCGCTCAAGCTGTCCAGGTGATTGAGCTTCGGCCTTGACATACCTACGCACGACTCCGAGCTGAGTCCGTGCGATTAGACCTCTGTCTTGCCATTATATTTGCCAGTGTCCTTGCGCCCGGTACAGCCTAGAGAAATCTTAGATCTACCATACAATCTCATGTTCGTGTTCAAATCCAATTCTAACAAGCGCAGCCGTAGGCCGCGCCAAGCCTTGTAATTCATTCCGTACGTGCGTTCAAACTCCATGTGTGTGTAGGCGAAGCCGAATGCTTGTCTTCATCGGCCCTTCTCCTCACAGGACACCGAGCGGACAGTCATAGACATAACATGAGCCCTGTGTTTATACTACTTCCGAGCATGAAGCGGCGGGGAAGACTTGTCTAGGGAGTATGCGGGGGGTTCGTTCTGGTTCGCCTCGATATCGGTATACGGCTGGAGCAAAGTCAGCATTGTACAACAGTAAGGAGGAAAGACCACGCACCGGGATGGGTCCGCAGACGCACGACGAAGGCACCGGGCGAGCGGCTGCGGCGGCTGCCCTCTTCGCTTCCCTATCCTTCTTGGCCATCCACGCGCCGAGGGCTCCCGCGAGCATGCAAAGGTGGCCAACTGTAAACCAGTGAACAGCTGGGACACGGGAAACGAGCGCGCGACGTACGTCCAAGCCAGAACCACCAGGGACGATCTCCTTGCGGGGTGCTGTAGCACAAGAGGTCAGCACCCGAATAAGCACGATACTTATGCGCACATGCGCACCTAAAGTGGAACCCGAGGAACACAAGGGCCGTGGGTGCGGCGACGAGCGTGAGGAGAAGGACAGCAAGGCCCGTGACTGGACGCATGCTGGAGACAGGGAGGGAAAAAGGGTTAGTGAGACGGCGCCACGCAGTGGCCGCAGGACATGGTCGAGGACGGGAGTGGGAGGAATGACGTCGGCAGTGTACACCGCCTCATGATCCGCAGTCTGTCCGTAGTCTGTCCGCAGTCGGTGGCTGATCACGCGCTCACGCTTCCCGCGAGGAAAGGCATGCATAATCGCCGACCGAATGCGGAGGTATCAATGAAATGAAGATAGAGTACAGACGCCGCCGCCTCGCGCTCCACGATGCTCTGCCAGACGCTAGGGCCCTGGCTCAGCAATGGTGCAGGTGGCACGACTGCAGGCGCAGCTTCTCTCTGCACTCGGTCGCCTTTGATGCGAAGGATCGCCCCCATCAAACCAGCCATCACTATCAAATAATATGTCAGAGATTGCACACCGTTGGTGTCCGCACATGGGCCCACCAGCAATAACGACCGCCGAGGCAGTACTGAATGCTGCTCTAGGGCCGGAAGCAAACCCATGCGACTTCGCCATCTGTCTACAGATGAATTTCTCATAATGCAGGTGCTTGGTGGACATGAAAAAGGCTGTGTTATGAGGGAGCTGCAGAACAAGATTGTATGATATAATATCACGTGATCCTCTCACTTCCTGGAGAAGAACGAGTCGATGCTCTTCTGCGTCGCCGTCCGCACCTCTGCCCTCACCATCTCTGCACGCCAGCGAAGCAAGTGCTGCGAGAGGGGAAGGGACACGTCAGTCTCTGTCCCGATCACGTACTCTTCAAGAACGCGCGGTGGCCAGCATCTCCGCACGACTCGGCACCTTCTCAACTTCAACCTCCTCGACCTCCTCCTCCTCTTCTACCGGCCCAGCGAGTTCTGCGTGCACACGCGCTACGAGCTCGTCGTCTGTGAGCACCACGATCTCCTCCTCCTCCTCCTCCTTCTCGCCTGCCGGGGCGAGGATGTCATCAATGGTTGGTAAGTCGCCGTGAATGCAATTACGCCTCTGTAGCTCGCTCATCTGGTTCATCAGCTCGCCCTCCAGGTCTTTGAGCTCCGTAGAACAATCTGAGGCTGGCAAATCCACGGTGGGGACTTCTGCGGGTGAGGGTGGGGATGCCGCTGCACGCTTGAGAGCGTCAATGCTGGCCAAGGCCTTTGGTACGTCGCCCTCTGCGTTCATGACGGCCTTGAGGGCACCTTCCCAGTCCTTGACCACGTACTGATTACCGAGTTTGTCTGGCAGAGCTTTCTTGGCTTGCGGAAGTGTCATGTTGCCTGAAGCAAACTCCTTCATGAGCGCCCAGCCCTGCCCAAGCGCCTCCCCTCTCTCCATAGTGACTGTCTTGGCGGGCGGGAGGATCCCCGTGTGCCGCCAGCAGTTCGCAACAGTCTCCGGGGTAACATCATCCCATGCCTGCTGGAACAGTCGCATGGCCTCGAGCTGATCCATTTTCCTGATGTCTTCGTCACCGGCATTGTCCCGGTTCAGTGCACGGAGGCACTGGCCACGCCGGTAGTGCACTTTCACGCAACGGATGATGCCGGCATCAAGAGGCTGGATCCATGCTGTCAGGTTCGGCTCAAAGAAGACGACGAGGATGTCTTTTGGCTGATACTTGACATAGTGTCCCGAGAAGTTGTCCAAGGCCGGCACAATATTGCGATTTTGCCGCTGCATTGCGACGTCAAAGTTCCATAGCCACCTGTAACTTATCTTTAGACAAATCCGTGCACGTCATGTGATTACGCACGGTTCAAACACGTCTGCCTTCATCCAGGCCTTTGTGTTGTTGTGGTAATCAAAGCCAAGCTGCGCACCCGTCTTCTTGTTGAAGCACCGCGGCTTCTTCGCCTTCCCAATGAAGAGTAGAAGACGCTTATCCGAGCCGTCAGTGTTCACAACAAGGTAAGCTGTGATTTGAGCTTTGCTTTGCTTCTTTCCGGCCAACTGGCAATCGGCTAAGCTACGTGTGGGCTGTTGGAACATGATCAGCCCGGTTTCGTTGCCGTTATAGGTGGAGTGAGGGGGGAAGGCGCTGAGGATGCCATGCAGGCGGGCCTGCTCCTTGGGGATTAGGCTCATGTCTGCCGAAGCGGCTTCGCCATGCCACCGAATCTCTCGGATCTTGTGCCTACTCTGCGCATGAAAAGAATGTCAAGCTAGAGCTTGAGGAACCACTCACGCTTTAAGGAAGGGTGCAATCCACCCGTCACCCAACAGTCTCTCCTCTGCCGGCACGTCAAAGCGCTCCTCAAGCCGTTGCCGCTTGCTCTTGAGCAATCCGCCCGAGACATGGTCTCCCCTAACCATCATGCTGTTGAACCAAATCTTGACTGCCAGCTCAACATCAGGTCGCGTGACTACCCGTGGCCTTTTTGATGACAGCGCTCCGGGGAAACTGAGTGCTCGCGCTTCAAGCTCTTTACGGACATTGAGCTTCCGCCCAAGAGTTGTGGCATCAAAGATGAGTGCGCCCTTGGGAAGCTGACAGAGGTGCTTCACTACACCGGTGTGGGCCATGTCCGGGTTCTTGTCAACAAAAGGAAACACGGTGCTGAGCCAGTCATTCAAGGTCAGGTTCTGTCGCTTGCTGGACTGGGCGGGCTGAGCAGAGGTCTTGGGGGCATCCCTGCGAGCCCGTGGCCCCTTCGGACCAGGTTTGCTGACGTACGGGGTCCCAGACACGCGTGATTTACGCTTTTTCTGCTCGATAGGCATGATGCAGGAGAACAGGCACGGCAAACCAACCGCAGCACACACGGATCGGCATCTCCCGAGTGCTTCTGCCGCGCACTGCAACGGGTACAGATGCTTTGACAGACAATGTGATAATGCAGGTCATATGAAGTTTGCTCTTTGATAGCCTGCAGTATGCATTATGCATTATGGTAAAGATTACATAGGAACACGCGTGGTGGACGGCCATCTGCCTGCAGTATGAGGATTCCTGCATTATGACATACTGCATTTCGAAAAATTCATTTGTACTTCAACATGACGGCGGTGCTATGTATTAGAGTGTACTCAGGGTACAGAACGTTCTAAGAACTCCATGCGGTGAAGACGTATATCACGTTGGGTGTGACGGAGTCCACGCCAACGAAATAAATTCTTGAGACTGCGCTCGAATGAGCTCGTCGTTCAGCCGTGCGGGGTGTAGGTGACATGCAACTCACTGGGACCTTGTTTGTTAGATATAAGTATCTTAAGGAGAACTATAATCGTGGCTACCGCTGCAGCCGCAACTGTGCAGACGACGCTGGCTCATATCGCATCAGCCAGCGTATACGTAGAGTGCGCACGTAAGAGGGAGACACTCGTGAGCAGGGTAGGAGGTGTGTTTCACCATACAGGCGTCCATCCACGAGTACAGGCGAACCCGAGTCCTTTACCCGCACGAGGGCTCACACTGCGTAAGCAGGCGCCGGCCGTGCGGGCATATCGATCCCCATCGCCCTCCGCTCCGCGATGCCCTGCCACACGCGCGGTCCCTCGTGCGGCGGCGGCGCAGGCAGCGGGGGAGGAGGCGCCGGTCGACGTTGCGGACAGAAAAAGTGGATGAGCACGCAAAACACGACGCCGGCTGCCACTGAGAGCGGTCGTTTGAGAATGGCGCGATAGAGGATGAGAGTACGCACCTACGTCCGTAGCCGATTGCGGCGCGCTGCTGCGGCGACGTGGCTGTGTCCGCTCCCAGAGAAGACTCGCGCGGAGAGAGTGCCAGGCGCAGGGTCACGCGTTAGAGACGGTGGAGGGAGGGGGCGGGCCATGCAGACCGCGTCAGCGCACACGAGCGCGCGGACAAGACGGCGACGCATGATGTGGAAAGAGGCTTACGAAAGCGGACGCCATATAATTGAGGGTGCGAGGCGGTGCCCGCGCGCTTGTGGAAGCCGAAGGTGCCCGACGCTGAATCGGCCTCGCCTCGAAATCGTGAAAGCGATGCTCTCCATGCTCCACCATTCGCGAGAGTCTTCCATAGAAATTATTTCAGTTCATTTTGCACGTGTACTCCAAGCTGTCAAGCATGATCCTCCAGCGCGGGCGAGCCTACGACAGCCGAGCCCTCACTCGCGGATGCAGGACGCTGAGGTGAGTATCAGGCATGTCGAGTCCGCAGTGGAGGCTAGGATCCACGCGAGTGCACAAGACAAGATGCTGGATGTTGCTCAGGCATGCGCAAGCAATGCTCGTTGGTGGATGAAGAAAAGCGGCAAGTGTGGCGCTCAATATGAAAGACGAGGGTCGCACCGTCTCACACCATTTCCGTAGCTCAGCACTGGTATTACTATCCTACAGTTATACTATCGACTCCATCCCATTGCTCAAACCGCATCCGTCTTGGCCGGCGGCGCGCCCGGCGGCGGCGCATACGTCGTCGGCTCATACTTAGGCGGCGGCGGCGCGTACCCCTCTTCCAGCGGCGGCGGCGGCCCGCTCGGCTGTACTTCGTCAGCGCCTGCTAGCATTGCGCCATGATGAGCAATAACGTACCGGAGCCATGTACCCCGCATGGTGCGCGGCCGGCGGGTGCACCGGCCCGCCCGCAACGTGCTGGCTCCACACGCCGCCCGGCATCGCGGCCGCACCGGGCTGGGAGAGGCGCTGCTGGGCGAGATGTGCCGCGATCGCGTGGCGTCGGCGGATGCGCCGCCGGCTTATGCTCGCGCAGATCGCGAAGAAGACGACGACTGCGAGGGTGTGAGTAGGGTGCGGGTAGAAGAGGGATAGTGGGGGCGGACCGATGAGGAGGCCGATGACGCCGCGCGTGGTGTTTGATAGGCCGTAGTCGCAGCTAGGACGCGTTAGAGGCGAACGAGGCAGGGAAGGGCGCGCGGGCGTACTTGGAGTCGTACTCGGAGCAGCTCCGACGCCCGAGTGCGCGGGTGGATACTGCAGCGAGGGAGTCAGTACTGTATACATGCTGTCGACGACGACGGGCGTACATGGTGTTGGCGACATCGTGGTCTTGAATGGAAGGGTTAGTGCGTGAAGGTGAGAGACGAAGAAGTATCGTCGCGCGGGGTATAAAAGGCAGCGGGGTGGTGGAGCTGGGCCGGCAGATCGCGCCGATGCCCGCCGTGGATGTATCATAGGCGAAAAGCACTCGACTCAGCAGGCATAGCATCGTCAACGTGAAACAGAGCTCATCAGCAGGGCTCCTCCGCCTCCATCTCGCCGAGCCCCGTCCACGCCCGGCGAGCGCCCTCCCCGTCAGCTCGCGGCAGCGGAAGCAAACAGATGAGAGACTGCATGACGTTGCCGAGGCATAAAAAGCAGTGTTAAGTGGTGGATGCGGAAAAGCAGCGAGTGTGGCGTGAGCTCTTTGCCGCTTTGGCTGCGGATGTCTCTCAGGCGAGCAGCACTCATAGCAGGCATAGCATCATCCATGCAAAGCATAAAACATCAACGGGGCTCAAACCACCCCTGCGCCTCCATCTGCGCGCCCAGCCCCGTCCAGCCCCGGCTCGCGCCCTTCCTCCCCGCCAGCTCGCTCGCGAACCTGTCTACCCATCAGCGCACCCCCACACCAGAACGTTGCGGGCCACGCACCGCAGACACGCGTCAAGCGCCCACGCGTCCGGCTCGTACCGCGCACGGCCGAGCGCCCAGATCATCCCGCCCACGAACGCCCCGCGCGCGCCCGCAGGATCCACCACCCCGCCCTCCTCCACTTCGCCCTCGCCCGCGCTCTCCAGCACGCTCGGCGCATCGTCGACGCCCGCGAAGAACGCGCTCTCGTCGCGCACGGACACGAATGTGCTGTCCCTTTCCCCCTCGTCCGCATCCTCAGGCGGGGGTGCGACCCACACAGACGCCTGGAGGTACTCGCGCCGCGGGACGCTCAGCAGCGCCGCGCCCGTGCCGGCACCAGGCGGGAGGACGAGGAGGGCGTGCGGCGCGGCGTTGGCTGCGAGCGCGAGGAGCGCGTCGCGCGCGGAGGTCCCCGCCGGCGGCGGCGCGAGGAAGAGCACGTCCGCGTGCGGGAGGAGCTACTGCGCCCCTCAGCATTGTGCAGTACAAAACCGAGAGGAGGGGCTCACGGCGTCGGTAACGCGGCCGGGCGCGAGGCGCGCGAGGTCCGCCGAGAGCACGAGCGCGCGCCGCCAGCCGCGCTCGGCCGCGAGCGACGCGAGGCCCCCGAGGTCCGCGCGCGCGGTGCGCGCGTGGCGAGCGTCGACGTGCAGCCAATCGAGCGGCGCGTCCGCGGGCGCGGTGTGTGGGGCGTGCGCGGACGGTGCGATCAAGGGTGTGATGAGCTGAACAAAGTCCGCGTGCGTGAGGTCCGGGAGCGGGTTGTGCGCGATCACCGTCGGCGGCGCACCGTCCTCTGCGTCCCGTCAATAGGCCTCTCTCCGTCCGGTGCTGCACATGCGTACCGTGCTGCATGACCCACGCCCCAGGCACGCCGCGGCCCTCCCACACCCTACAGAACCGCGTACCCACGCCCTCGGCTTCGATCTCCCTCCTCAGCGCGCCCGCCTCCGCATCGCAACCAAGCGGCGCAACAAGCTCCGCGCGCGTCCCGGGGAGCTGCGCGAGCGCGCGCAGCGCACCCGGCGCGCCGCCGCCGCGCGTCACGCGCACGGCGCGCGCGCGCGTGGATGTGCCTGAGAGGGCTGGGGAGGGGAGCGAGAGCGTGTGCGTGAGGAAGAGCGTGCCGTGGCCGAGGACGGTGAACGGGCGGGGCGCCGGCGCGGAGGACGTGGACGGGCGCATGAAGGAGGTGAGGGGCGCCACACTTGCTGCTGTTCCACATCCGCCACTCGACACTGCTTTGCATGCCTCGGCCGACGTCACGCGTCTGCTCGCGAGTGCGCAACCTCCTCCTCAATGCGTAGTTCTCGTACGTGCATGTTGGTCTCTCAGGGCCAGTATAGCTCACACCGGGGGAGGAGAACGAAGTGAAGCGTCCGCAGTCCAGACCATCACATGCGGAGGCGGGGTTGCCTCGTTTCGATCACTGACGAGGAGAAACGAGAATGACAGCGCGATGTAGCTAGAGAGCACGAGAGGAGCGGAGAGCAAGCACCACGAACGATCGAGGACGAGGAGAGCACCGCAGTCTCACAGCATATCCGTGTCTCATCGATTGCATTACCATAGTACAGTTACACTATCCATCGCATTGTCCCACAGGCACCCCGTCATACCGCATCGGTCTTGGCCGGTGGTGCGCCCGGCGGCGGCGCATACGTCGTCGGCTCGTACTTGGGCGGCGGCGGCGCGTACTGCTCCTCCAGCGGCGGTGGCGGCCCACTCGGCTGTGTCTCGTCAGCACCCGCTTCTCATCCCGCCTCGCCAGCATGACGTACCGGAGCCATGTATCCCGGCGCGTACCCTGCGTAGTGCGCCGGCGGTGGGTGCGCCGGCCCGCCCGCGACGTGCTGGCTCCACACGCCGCCCGGACCCGTCGCCGAGCCAGGCTGAGCCAGACGCTGCTGTGCCTGGAGCGCGGCGAGCGCGCGGCGGCGGCGGCGGAGGCTCAGCGCCGCGAAGAGCGCGAAGAACGCGATGACTGCCAGCCGTCGTATCAGCGCGGTGTGGAGGAGGGCAAGGGGAGGCGCACAGATGACGAAGCCGATGCCGGCGCGCGTAGTGGAGGACAGGCCGTCGCCGCAGCTGTGCGGGGTTAGATAGACGCAGGGAGGGAGGGAGGCGCAGGGCGTACTTGGCGTTGTACTCGGAGTCGCAGCTGCCGAGCGCGCGGGCGAATACTGCGGTGCGGTCAGCACCTACACTGACGACGAAGACGCGGGCGTACGTCGTGAGGGCGGCATGGCGTTCGTAGAGGGCGAGGGCGGTGAAGGTGAAAGGCAAAGGCAGATACAACGACGTCGGCTAACAACACCAGTCGCTGAGCCAGCGGGGCGGTGGAGCAGCCGGCAGATCCGCGCCGATGACGTCAGCAAACGCGCGTGCTGTGTCCTCCGTCATGGCTGCGGATTTCCTCGTCTCACGCGAGCACGCATAGCAATCCTTAACCTCGACTAAGCAAGACATATCATCAACCTGTGCGATACCCTGCCACACGTCCGGGCTCTTACGTCCAGGCACTGGCTCAGGAAATGGCGCCGCGGGGATCCGAATACGGACTCTGACACTTTCTCCTTCCTCATCCTTTCATCACGACCACGACTTTCCTTGAATCATTGCTCATAGCACGCCGTTATCATTGCCCCTCTATATGAGACTGAGAAGCGCTTCATGGCCGCTGCACCGCCAGTGGCTGGGAGGCATCGCCTCCGCTCCTGACATGATGTACATATCACCTCCGCACATCGCCGCCTTCAACCTCGAGCGTAGTGCGTCGCCTAATTAACTCTTGTATACGCGCGAGATCGCATGCGCCTGATTGACCAGAACTCATACACTCGCCGCCCCTCATCGCGCTCGCGCTCGCGGCGACGGCTGCGTGCCATCCCCTTCCAAACCAGTGCGTGTGTCTTCATCCTCCGCGCTCAGACCTGATACTGACTTGTTCATAGAGACCTCACTGTCGAGCACGAAAGTGCCCCTCCGATCTTCTGGGGCATCCGTGCGTTCGCTCGCTCGCTTCATTCGCGCACCCTCTCCCTGACGGGGCCTTCCCAGTCATCACGCTTTGTATCGTAGCGGGATGGGCCGGAAATCGGCTCGGGAAGCAGCACGCGCTCGAACGCCGGGCGGGGCGAGTGGCGCTCGGAGCTGTTCCGACAGCGTGCGCTTGTACGTGCGGATATGGCGCGCCTCTGGGACATGTGCGTGTTCCTTCCACCTGGTTTATGCTTGTCTCTGACTAAACTGTAGTTTCATGACGCTGGGATGTCTGAGTTGAGCTCTCCTGTCACGTCCAAAGATCTGCCGCCTGCGTATGAGTCGATATGACAAGGACTTGCCGGTGTACTAGACGACGGTACGTCTGGCATCACCCCGACACATGTAACATCCTTATGCATATCTATTCACGGACTCTGCTGTCCTTACCTCAGCTAAAGATGATGCTGGCTGGACTATCATAGTCTCGCTAGGTGCTCGTTCCGTGGAGGGATCTGGTCTACTTCTCCGCCGCCATGGCCATGTATCATGATAACTCTGACTGCCACGTCTAGGAGTATATACATAGTATCATGAGCATAATCAGCATATACATCACAGTACGTCGCTCATTCATGTCATAGACTGTAGGCAATATTACGAGTGCACAGCCACCTGCACAGCATGCGAGCTCACGATCTCCTTACGGCAAGTCCCGTCGTCTTGATCCATGACTACGACGACCTCCATTCAACTTGATCCATACTCTGCTCCGAGTTGAACACGAAGCAATGCATACCACAGATATGCGTATATAGTGCCCGGTGGCAGGTTGAGCATCGTGCTTGTCTCCTCCCTCTCCATCTTCTCGCGGACGCCCTCGCTCCCCAGCATCCCATCCGCCGCGCGGAGATGCTCTTCATACGTATTCTTCTCGCGCCGGTCGCATTGCTTCTCGTGGTAGTCGCTGCGCCGGTGCAGCGGCGCGCGGCGGGGCAAGTACTTCTTCCGCTGAGCTCACCGGATGCTGCGAACTACTATGTGAACGCGTACGTCCGCTCTCTACTCCTTTCATGATCACGAGGGCTAACGTATGACTAGGACCATCGAAGGGAAACAGTTCATGCTTCTCGTCGACACTTCATCGTGCGCCATATCCTTCTCACCCATGCACGTCGATACTAATGTACTCGCAGGGCAGACTCGTACCTCGTCGGCACACCTCATGGCGGCGAAGACCAGAACTTGGTCGCAGATGTAGAGGCGTATAACGTTACCGGCGAGGTGACGCTGTCCTCATTCGTCATGGGAGATACGTCGGTGACGGAGCAGCTCTATGGCACGTCCTACCCCGCTGAACGAGTGTGGTTCACGCACTAACGGCGAACCGACAGTCCAAGTATCCAACCAAAGCTCGAGCGGCGTACGCAAAGCGACTCCCCCCGGCGTTCTTGGCCTTGGTGCGTCCCCTTCTCTTCTTCGTAAACATCCTGCTGAGAGTGTGCGCCAGACTTCAGCAGCGACGGGTCCGATATCGTGGACGCGATAGCTGGAGCTCGCGAGTCTTCGAAAATCGTATACCAGTCATTCCTCGAGAACTACGTGGCGCAGTCTACCGCCCCTTTTTTCTCGCTCTTCCTCCCCCGCGACAATCACACCTCAGGAACGCTTGGACTCGGTGCCATCATGCCAAACATGACGCAGATCACGAATGCGCCTCGAATTCCGGCCGGCGGGGGCACGTGGCGCGTCAGTCTTCTGGCGGACGCTCTGCACGTCAATGGGCAGAGCATCTCGCTGTCGCGGTCATCCTTGAGTGAGGACGGCAACTTCACAGCCGTCTTTGACTCGAGCCTCCGGGACTCTTTCGTCAGCCAGTAAGAAAGAGTCACGTATCTGGTTATATAAGAAACTGACATATGCGTAGTGATACTGCACTGTCGATATATGGTCTACTTCCAACCGCAGTACTCGACCCGGATACGAACACATGGCAGGTTCCGTGCGACTCGGAGCTCAATGTCACGTTCCGCTTCCCTGGCATCGATGTCCCTATTCATCCTCTGGACACGACCGTGCGCAGTGACTTGGACGACCAGTTATGCACGGGTACAGTGCGTCGTCTTTCCTTCTCTTCTGATCGCAACTGTTGACCCACGCACAGTTTCGCCCGTTCCCGCCCTCGTCCGATCCACCCCAAGCCAACCTTATCCTCGGGACCTCGTTCATGCACAACATCTACACCCTCTTCTCGGCATCAGGCCTCGTCGTCGACAATACGGATGGGCCGTTCGTCCAGATCCTCCCTCTCACGGACGTTGCCCATGCGCACCGTGAGTTCATGGCCCAGCGCGTGCAGCCGCTACAGGCTGCCTCGGCCGCTAGCGCCGCGTCAAATGCGGGGACCGTCAACTTTGCCGGCGTGCATATCAGCGGCAACAGCGCGGTCATGAAGGGAGCGCCGCCGCTTTTGTCCGCCGGCACGGCCGTTCTGGTAGCTCTTTCTCTTCTATAGGACTTCATCGCTCTTTTCCAGCTTTTGCACGAACTTGTGTTATACCATTCACATCCCACCCTTGACGTTCTCCGTGTATGTGACTCCACATCGAGCGTCTTGCGAGCCCAGATGTGGTATTTGTGTCACTCTTTGCTTCACTATTCCTCACGAACCACTGGCAAACCAACCAGAAACTGCATTATGAGACGGTAATACTTAACACAGACCACATACACATACGCAAGAGTGATAGAGGGGGGAGAAGAGACAGAAACCGAGAAGTCGACCATTACTGGTCACTGGGTATAAGACGTTTCATACAGGCACGAGTTACCCGCCCAAACATCGAAGACTAGGTCGCCTCTGCGTAGAGCTGGATAGCGTACCCACCACCACACGTCAAGCCCGGTGCGCCCTTGCATGCTTTGTTGCACTGGGCGCCTGTCGTTGAGGGAGGCGCCGTGTTGTTCAGGTACGAAGTGCCGCAGTAGCACTCATCCGAGTACTCGACGCCGGCCATCGTGTAGCCCTTGGCCTAGATGCTAGCGCATCAGGGTTCGTGTAGATCTGCAGCCGGTACCCACCTCCGCACCTCTGACCCGCGTCGCCGCTGCACGACACCTTGCAGTCGCTTACGTTCGCCACCGCTGGCGGGCCATTGGCGTAGCTCGGGGCGCAGAGGCACTCGTAGCCGTACTCGACGCCTGCGAACGAGAACCCGCGGCTGCCGCAGAGGGCCATACAGGTCGCGGGCGTGTTGTTCTGCGAGAGCTGGTAGTACTCAGATGATGCGAAGACGCGCGACGGCGTATCGATTGTGCACGGGTGGGCGGTCGACCAGCCAGCGGGGAGCGTGCCCGTCGGTGCAGCAGGAGCCGTCGTAGTCGATGTGCTGGTGGAAATGGACGACGTGGTGGTAGGTGTGGCTGAGGAGCTCGATGTGATGCTCGCAGAACCGGTGCTAGAGCTCAACGAGGAGCTCGTACTCATGGTCGAAGAGGAGCTCGTGTTCGTGCTCGTGCTGGACAAGATGCTCGTGCTCGTACTCGACGAAGAACTCGTGAGTGTGGAGGAGCCGGTGGGCGCTGAGGTCGCCGTTGTAGTCGAGCAGCTGGTAGAAGTAGACGAAGTGAAGGAGGTAGGAGAGGTCGTGGTTGAAGTCGTGCTTGTCGTCGAGGTTGGGCTCTTCGTGGAAGTAGAAGAGGTCGTGGTCGAGATGGAGGTGCAGCTTGTGGTTGAAGAAGAGCTCGTGCTAGTGTATTCGTAGATTTGTATCGCCCAAAAGCCGCCGCACATCACTTCTGATGCACCGGAGCAAGGATAGTTGCACTGGTCGGCCGTCAGCGCAGGAGGTGGCGTGTTGCTCGTATACGAGGAACCGCAGAAGCACTGATCGCCAACCTCAACGCCAGCCATCGTGTATCCCTGAGACTGAGGCACGTGCATCGGCAAGCGTGTAGGAAGGGGGAAATGGCAAGCCACGTACAGCGCAGTACTGGGCGCAGAGCGCAGGCGTGATGTTTTCGCCCAGCGAGGTTGCCAAGAACGAATCTGCGAACACACGAGTCGACGTGTCAGTCGCGCACGCAAACGTTTGGACCCATCCAGCAGGGAGGGCTCCGGTCGACAACAGAGAACTCGTGATGCTTGAGGAGGTCGAGAGGAAGGACGAGGAGGCGGTCGTGACAATGGAGGACGGTAAGGCAGCGACTGCTGTCGCGAGGGCAGCAAGGAAGGCAAAGTTGAGCGCATGACTGGGGGCAGTTGAGACACAGAGGTGGAGAAAACGGTGGCCTCTTGCCCGCTGCTTAAGTATCGAATACGGTCCTCAGTTGCTTCCTATAAACTAGGATAATGTGATTACGTGGCGTGAGTCAAGTCCCGTGATGGTAATAGCACCCTTGGCGTCGGGAGCTTGGAGTGTGCGTGCGCCGAGGCAGCGTTCACCTAAAAAAAGAACGAGCATACACGGTCTGTCACCGACGAAGCAGGACACACCTCGTCGCACTGTGTCTAGGCTCTGTCGCTGGCCGTCAGGCCCGGTGATGGTAATAGCACTCATGGCGTCGGCAGCGTAGAGCGTGCGCGCGCCGATGCGGCGCTCCGCTGGAAAATGATGAGCTGTCGCTCGACAAGGCAGGACGTTCAATTGGTTTTCTCGGCCATCAGGAGCCTGGCGCCGGGGGCTTGGAGCGTGCGCGCGCCGATGCAGGGTTCGCTCCGTCGCCGACGAGGCAAAACGCACGATTGGCTTACTCGGCCATCAGCACCCTGGCGTCGGGAGCATGGAGCATGTGCGCGCCGATGCGATATTCCACGATGGGCGCGCTTGGCTTGAGCCGAGCATCGAGCGCATGCGCGCGCCCGATGTAGACACGGCGGGCCACGCGTTTGCGTTCGTTGGGCGCAGGACGAACGGCGATGCGTCGCTGCTTGGATCAATCAGCGCGCAACCACTGCCATAACAGGCACAGGGTGCTATACTAAGATGAGGGCTGCGACGTGCTAAAAGGCTGGCGGGGTAGGTCGAGGTGCATGAGAGAACTGCTTCACGGTCACGTGTTTTGCATCCCTCCTTCTCCTTTTCGTCTCTCGCTCAGCTCGGATTGTCAGTTTGTGATAATGAAAGTAGGCTGACCTTGCTTTCTGGGAAGCGGTATCTATATGTGTCCATCACTTGTGTTTGTCCACTCAGCCACATCGAACGCGAGTCCTGCACGCCTCTCTGCCTCCCTCCTGGGTCCTCGTCCGCGCCCATCGCTTCACTCACTCTTTTACCTGGCACGCGTGCCACTCGTCGCGAGCACATAACAAAGGAGACGACTTCGTGCTGACTTGCAATATGCACGAAGCGCACATTCGCGAGTCGTATCCGTTCAGTCTGCGATGGCGAGGTTGTCCTGCTTGACAGCCTTGGGCAACGCGAAAGCTCCAGCGCAGACGAAGAAGTTGGAGCTGCGCGTGCTAGATATCTAGACTGCGGGGTGTACGCCTCGCGCTTATCGACTACCTTTGTTCCGGGAGCGTAAACCAACGTCGTTCCTTCCAGACAAATCAATGACACGTTGAACCGGACCTCGGACACCTCCTTTGTCCCGTCGCTCAGACAACCTACACCCATCTGGAGCTCCTCAATGCCACATGACAGCGTTGAATAGACACGATTCCGCGCTACACGGAGTGGACTCTCCTCCGAGCCGAGGATCACACGTTTCATGGCCTCCTTCACGACACGCGGACTTGGAACCATTGCAGTACATCCAATGCTATATCTTTCATTCATAACGCTCACACGAATGTTGTAAGTGAGCCGCGGGACTGTATGAAACCTCCATATTCGCGAGCTCTGCCTGCTCGTTATCAATCATGTGAGTGCGCCATCGAGTACAACCAGGCAGAGCTCCGGCTACACGCGACGCTGCTCACAGTAGTTCAGTGCGAGTGACTGTATATATGTAGTATCGTATATACGATGTATCGATTCCGGACGATGGGAAATCCGGAGCACCGCCTCCGCCCTTGTGCTTGATCGACGACGACGCCGACGACGAGGGTCTCCAGGGCGACGTCGCGTGCCTCGCTGTCCGTCCCCTTTCTCGTCTTCGGTCCGACGTGTGTGTGTCCTTCCCCGAGGGCCGTCTCCGATCGTGACGAGGCGGACGACAGCATTCATCAGCGGCCGAGCGCCTTCCTTTTCCCACCTCCCGTCCGGCTACGGCACTCTCCACTTCACGCTCATTCCGCTCCTCTCCCGACCTGTCGCATAACCACCACCTTCATCACCACCACCACCACAACCACCACCTTCACCACCTTCACCACAACCACCACCAACACCACCACCACACGCACCACCACCACCACAACCACCCACAGGCGCCATGGCGTCGCTCTTCAGCCGGTCGCGGAAGAACTCTGCGCCCAAGATGAAGCACTCCACCTCGACGCCGCTGCCAACGCCCCGGATGGACGAGTTCGGGCGCGTGGACTCGCCGATGCCGTCTCCCATGTCCAAGCGGAAGACGAAGGACGGTCGTGCGGTCAGCCCGCTGCCGGACCCGGCGCCCGAGCCGGCGTTCACGGGCTTCCTGCCCACCCAGCTCGACGCGCCCGAGCGCGAGAGCGGCAGCGACAGCGCCGAGCACGGCTTCCTCGCCCACAAGCGGCACGTCGTCCTCTCCCTCGACGCCTGCGCGGCGCTCGTGCGCAGCCTCGCCGACGCGCTCGGCGCCCGCGCGCTCGCGACGCCGTTCGTCTTCGCAAGCACGGCGATCGGCGCGAGCGCGGGCGCCACGCGCAAGCTCGTCGACGCGTACCTCCTCACCCTCCGCGGCGCGCCGTCGGTCTCGCTCGAGGACGAGCGCCGCCGGGCATGGGATGACGAGCTCCGCTTCGCCGACCCGCATGCGCTCGGCCATGCGCTCCGCTGGGGGCTGTCGAGGATCGTCCGCGTTCAGGCCGGCGTGCCCATGCGCGGGCTCATGGATTGGGAGCTCTACGCCCAATGGCGGGACGCCGAGACCGGTTCGCCTTCCTCCCTGCCCACCACTGTGTCATCCCCGCTGATCGATCTCGTGCCCAGCCATGAACTACCCACCGACCCACTTCTCCACGCTCCTCCCCGCCCTCGACCCCGCCGCCGCCGACATCCTCCTCACCCTCCTCGGCCTCCTCGCGCGGCTCACCGCGCACTCGCACACCTCGGGGCACACGCCCCCCACGCTCTCGCCGCTCTTCGGCCCGCTCCTCTTCGGCCTCGGCGCCCCCGCGCTCCCCTTCGCGCACGCGTACGCCGCGTACCTGCGCGCCGCGCACGCCGCCGAGCACGTCCTCCTCGCCTTCGCGCGCTGGCAGGACGCGGGCGCGGGCGGGCCCGTCCCCGTCGCCGCGCGCCTCAAGGACTGGATCCGCAACTACCCCGCGACGCTCCCCTCGCACGCCCCGCCCGCGGCGACGCGCCGTGGCGGCCAGAAGCTCGACGCGGGCGCCCCGCAGGCGCGCCGCGGCGCGCGCACGACGCGCGTGCTTAGCGTGCGGCGGAACGTGCGCGC